>VYZQ01050322.1:2067-45045 GCA_013400655.1 Mystacornis crossleyi
GTGCCGGGCGGGACCGCGCCTGTTGCCGGCCCCGCTCGCGGCTCGGCGGGGCGGGCGCTCCTGCCCTTGGGCCGCCGGTCGCCCCGGCGGTGAGCGAGCGGTCCGTCCCGCCCCGGTGCTCGGCGGCTGCCGGAGGGACTGAGACATGGCTCCCTTTTTCTTTCTTTCTTTCTTTTTCTTTTTTTTTTTCTTCCTTTCTTTCTTTCTTCTTTCACTCCGCCTTCGTCCCGAGGTACTTGCGCATCCCGGGGACGGGAGTGCTCGCAGCCAGCAGCAGTAGGAAATGGTAGCTAATGTGCTCACACCCAAAACATTTTATTCTTTTTGTTTCATCCTTCATCTCCCTCCCAGGGCCGCTGCTTTTATTTCCCCTTCTGAATGACCTACTGGACCGCATTCTCCGCGGAACAAAGGAAGTGCCTTTTTAGCTGGAATCCTCGGAGACCACCAAGGACTCCCAGCTCATGCACTGCAGTTTCGCACTACTTTCAACAATAACAAAAATGCATGACTGAATGCCTCAAAAATGTGGAGTGTTGGAGGCATTCATTTCGGTCTGGGACACTGTCACAACACAGACAGACCCCAATACCTTTAGACAGCTCAGATAGAAGCTGGGGGTAATCTTTACCATTGGTGTGCCCTCCAGATATGCATACATTATTCTTTTCACTGACAAAATCATTTCAGTTGCTTGTGCTTTTATATTGTCAGACTAATGATATGCATTTAGCCTACATCTGTTTGAGTAAAATTGCAGGCCCGTTTACTTCTCCAAGAAGTATTTTAGTGAGAAACGTGTGACTGGTTGCCGTTAAAATACTCTCTCCCCTTCACTCTGCCTGTTTTGTAAAATGGTCTCTAATAAATAGTCTTGCGTTTGAGTCTGGCCCTCATCAGTGTAGGATCAGGACGGGAGCAGACTTCCTCTTAAGTCCAGTATGGGGAAGGTTTGACCTAGTCCTTATTTTACATGTTGTTGTTTAAGATGACTTGGTGAGCTTTGGAGAATGTCAGGATAGATCATGCTGACAGGGCTTCTATTTGAAGCTCTAAAGCTGTTGGCTGTTTGGGAAAAGTGATGAGCAAGGTAAGATTATTTGACAAAAGAAGGGCTTTCTGCAATGACATGCTGAAAATATTGGCTGGGTTATGTTGCTGTTCAGGGGCACAGGGAGTCTGTGTCTGGCCTTGCTTGTAAAGCAACAGGTCTTGCGAAGTTCCATTTTAAATGTAATCCTGCCATGTGGGGTGTTTCAGAGAGGGTAGTAGAAGTCTTTAAAAGAAGGTGTACTGTGTACAGCTTTAAAGTGTGGTGTACCTAAAGTGTGACTGCATTTAAAATTAAACCTGGAGTGGGGTGCTACACCTGCTGCAGTTTCACATTCCTCCCTGTGAATTAATGTGGTTTTGGCGTGGGTTGTATGTTGAGGCTCCAGATCTCCCCTCTTGCCACTCAGCTGGTATATGCAGATGTAACCACCAGTCCCACTGCTGGTGTTGAACTTTCTCAGAGTGGAGAACTTCACCTGCTATTGCCTCTCTGGGATCAGCCCGGGGCACTGGAGTGCTGTGGGCCAGGTGATAATGCTGAAGGCTGAGGTCTTGCACCAGGGTAAGAAGTCTGTGGTGTGTATTGTGTCTCCAGAAATGAGTCACTTGCCAAAGCTTTGATTTCAGTTGGTGTTTCAGGTGATAAGTGGCATGTTTTCCATTAGGAAGGTAAGTGGGTTGGAAAGGCTGTTACCTGGGCGCCTGGCTATCGGTGGGAATGAGATAAATGTGTGTGAGGGAATGAGCCATGTGTTTGGACAAGTATCCCACTGGGGTGATGGGAACTGGTGATTTCTGCTTGGTAGCACCTCTCTGCTCACTAAACTGGTGGAGGACAGGTTGGGGAGGGTTCAGTGGGCTGAATGGAATCACGTGTGGACACATGAATGCTGATGGAATGATGTGTGGACACATGGTTGTTACTGGCAGGAACTCATGTCAGAAATCCATCAAGTTATCTGTTAGATTTTTGTACTGATTTGATGAATTATGCTTTATTCTCACATTCTCTTAGCAAATTGCTTTAGCTCACAGTGCAGACAGAAACTTCCTAGCATCTTTGTGAAAAAGCATCCTAAAAGCTGTGGCAAATTTGTTTTTGTAAGTGTAGTGATTTCTTTGCTGTCAGGGATTACTGATCCTATAAAATGCTGGCCTTGAATTGTCAAAGTGAAGCAGCTGGGTGGTACAGGCAGATATGTATCCCTGCAGTGGGCTATGTGACAGCAAGTAAAACTCATCCTCACTGGAAGGGCATGGGAGTCATTTGGGGTTTTATAGAATCTCACATGAATTTTTTGGTCACATTTATTTTCTTCTGGAGCAGTAGGTACGTAAACATTTTTCTTTCAAGGAAATGCCCATTCCAAGAGGCATTTCATTTGTATCACTGCTATTTCAGTGGCATTAAAAGGCTGCTCCTTCTCCATAATTACCCAGGAGTTCACTTTAATATTTATTTAGACCAGGTTCAGGACCTAATTAGAGTATGCATAAATAGCAGGTTATATCTTGCTGAAGTACCTAGGCATTTCTGAAAGAAGTGCACAGCTGGCCAACTTGCTGCTTTTTTGATAAGAGATGTAAAATGGGTTATTTGTGGTGTTGGACATAGAGAACTTGTTTCCTTTTATGTAGCCTTGGTGTTGGAGATATAAACGAAGACTACTGCTATGAATCTGTGTGGAAGCTTTTCAAAATTTGTAGCCCTTTGGTGCTGCTTTGTACCCAAGTGTTCTTCAGTGGCTGCTGCCCCTATAGCCCTGTGATGCATGTGTCGCAAAGCTCCTGGCAGTGGTGAAATGCAATCTTCCTGTTGCTGGGGTGGTCAGTGCTTTCGTAGACCTGATGTCTACATAGTTGGTTTGTGAAACCTGACTCTTGATAGTGTGTGGATAGTAGGTGGTGTGGGCAGAGCACCAGCCTGTAACTGCTTTTAAGATGACTTTGACAGTTTTCCGAGGATGGTTCACATCTTCTGGGTCCCAGAGCTGCTGACTTTGTTCAAACTCGACCCAGAATGTCTTGTTCCTTATGGATCACACGTGTCTCCAGGCTGTCATGGTGATGGGGCAAAACTCGCCCGAGTGACCATGTGAAGGGGCTGCTTACCCTGGTTGGTGTCATGGGGCTGCAGAATGAAATGCAAAGAGAGCTGGTGCAGTGGCATCTGGAGACCCACGGTAGGTGGCTGTGTTTTAAAAAACAAAAAGCCCTCACCCAACTTTTCTTTCAAAAGGCTGCTTCTTGCCCTCAGCTGTTAAACAGATGGAAATTCCTTCCCTTTTCCTCCTCATTGGAAGAAGTAGATGTTTCTTTTCCTGGACTGAAAAGGAAAAAAAACCCCATCTTGCCTGTTGGTGGAAAATGTAGCCAGTTAATGAGCAAAGTTCCTGCAGCAGTGTAATCCCTGCTCTCACTGGCACTGCTGTCCTTGCAGTAGTGGGGAGCATAGCAAACCTGGAACCTGCCTTTGCAGGGAGCTGGGTGCAAGCAGCACTCTGTTCAGTCTCAGTGAAGTGTTCAGTGTAATTAATCTGTTTGAACCGAATTAATTGAATAGCTGCATTTATTTATGAGATCAGTTGAGAGCAGTTCTTTCCCCATGGTGGAGGAAATCGGTTGACCCTTGATTTTTGGACTTCTGGGACTTTGCCCAAAGTAACTTTGGGCAGGTGTGCCCTGATGTCCTCACTTGTCCCCAGTGTGTTTATGGCTGTCAGTAGGTGCTTCGGTGTGCTGCTCTTGGTCAGTCAGGAAAGCTGCTTTGTTGGCATTGCTGTTTGTTGTGGTTTAACCCCAGCCAGCAACCAAGCTTCACACAGTCACTCATTCACTCCCCTGCCAAAAGGATTGGGGAGAGAACCAAAAGGATAAATGGTAGCAAACTTGTGGGTTGAGAAAAAGACAGTTCACCAGGGAAAGCAAAAGCTGAGCATGCAAGCAAAGCAAGGAATTCACTGTTTCCTTGGGCAGACGTGTTCAGCCATCGCCAGGACAGCAGGGCCCCATCACACGTAACAGTGACTTGGGAAGACAAACGCTATCACTCCAAATGTCCTCCTCTTTCTCCTTCTTCCCCCCACTTTACATACTGACCATGGTGTCATATGGTCTGGAATCTCTCTTTGCTCCGTTGGGGTCACCTGTCCCAGCTGTGTCTCTTAGCCTACTGTGCACCTCCAGCTTCTCTCCAGCATATCGTTACAAGACACAGAAAAGACTTTGGCTTTGTGTAAGCCCTGCTCAGCAATAACAAAAACTTCTCTATATTGTCAACCCTATGCTCAGCACAAATCCAGAACATAGTTCCATACTAACCACTGTGAAGAAAATAAACTCTACTCCAGCCAAAACCAGCCCATTGTCTTACATGTCAAGTTCAGCAATGCTTCTTTAGTTTTTCATATGCTTCTCTTCCATGTGGCCTCTTACAACTGAGAAATGGTTTCTGGATCCCCTCCAGGCTGGTGTTACTCGTGCTGTCTGGCACTGCTGAGCTTGTTGCAGTTGGTTTGCACAAGGCAGTTCTGGGACTTGCAGTGTTATGAGAATTCCAGATAACACTTGGTCATCCTTGAGGTCTTTTTGAAGGTGTGGAGCAACCTGGCCATCAGCTGTACCTGTTTGCCATGATTCCTGTCCAACGAAGGCAGTGGTCCTTCGCAGGCAGGGGGTTTTCTCCTGCCTGGCACGTGTTAATGGAATGAGTGCCTGGCCACCCGTGGGTGGGGAAGTGACTGTTGGAGAACATCCTCATGGCAAACACAACTGCTGGCATGGAAAAGTAAATGAGACAATTGCTTGAAGTATTTTTAGCTGCTTCTAATGTCATTTAGCAATTGGAAACAGTGGGAGGGGGGAGCTGGCAGTGTGCGACTTGCCTGCAGGCCATCGACAAACGCCCTGGTGTCCGGCGCTGGCGGCCATGTGGCTTGGTGAGTGTTGGCAAGAGCTGGTGGCGGCTCCCGGCTGAGTCACGGCTCTGGCTGCCGCTTGCCTGGGATGCTGCTTTCTCTCTGCAAATGAGCAGTGCAGGGTTTTGTTCGGCTGCAGTGGCGCGCCGTGTCCTAGCAGCCGGCAGTGTGAAGCATGTGGTTAGCAGCAACTGCTTGCAGTGGTCTGGGCTGAGTGGGAGTATCGTTTTCCTTGGCAGACACTTCATAGAAAGTTCTGTTTTTTCTGCCAGAATAAGCAGTCATTACATTCCAGACAATTCATAGTCTAATTATTATCTATTGTTAAAATTGCCTTAATTATCAGATGTTTCCTTAGACATGTAGCTGTTTTATAAGAGGCTGAATAGGCATGTGTACATTGTGCAGAAGGCCTGAGCTGCACAATGTTTTCAGTACTGTTTTGTAGTTTCAGTGAGATTTTATGTAGCTTTTGTATGTCAACAGGCCTTTTATTCATACTGAAACAGCAGCAGAGCAAGGCCAACACGACAGAGAGACACTGTTTTGGGTCTCTGCGTCTCCCCTCTGCTGTGGTATTTCCTTGGTACTTGTGGAGCCAAGGAAGTTCAGGATGAAGCATCACTGCTGTGTGCGTGATGGGTCTGATGGGAGAGGGTCCCAGACAAGCGTTTTCTGTCTTGGAAGTGCAGGAAGCCTCCACCCAGTAGGGCCAGGACCTCTGTCAGGAGGCTGGAAAGGTCCCAGTTCCTCGAGGTGTTGATGTCTGTGGTCTTAGCCTGCTCTTGGTGTTGGATGGTAGCTTGTGCAGACCCCACTGTCCTGGTTCTGTGCTATGGGTTGCCAACTCTGGAACCTGCATGGATGGGGAAGGACTGCCAGTGCTTCTCAAGAGGTGTCAGACATGTGGTTCTCATCTCATGTCCCCTTCACACATAGCAATTCCTGTGGACTCACCATGGACTTCTATGGATGTGCATGTGTGTTGAGTTGCACAGGCTCAGTCCTTGACATCTCCTGCAGGTTTGGGCAACACCAGGATGAAGCATCAAGATTATTCAGTCTGCTGAATTCTTTGCCTCCTCCTAGAAGAGCAATCTCCAGGGACCTGATTACTTGCTTTTGTTCTGCTCTTTTTTTTTTTTTTTTTTTTTTTTTTTTGTGGGAGGGAGGCGGGGGGTGATGGGGAAGGAAATTCTTGTTAGCCAGAGAGGTCAGGATGTGTGTCTTCTTGCCCAGCGGCCAGGCTTAGAGTGAGCTGCCAGTCCCGGTCTCCCAGGCAATAACCTCCCTGCATTCCTCACATTCCTCCTGCTTTCTCTTTCTTTTGAGATTATGAGGATAACTTCCTTCTCCCATTGCTAAGCAATGCAAGGACCCAGTAAGTTTCCCTCTTGTTGCCTAAATTACCTCGTGTGCTCCAAGATGCCCTGTGGCAAACCCCTCTGGTGCCCTGAAAGGTGCAGTTTGTGCTCGTCACTGGGGTTTGTGCATCTCGGGGAAAAAAGCTGCAGCGTGTATTCTTTTTTTAATTGCCAAGTGTTTTAATTAGTAGAGATTACTACTTTGTTGTAGCCCGTCTTACCTGCTTCCTGGTTTGTTAAAGAAGTGTTTCATGAAACTATTTTGCTTTTCTAGGAGAAATTTTTGTGTTTTTCTTTGCCTGTGCAGAATACGTGCAGCCTTCCAGAGGTTGTGGCTGAAGCACAATGTTTGTGACAGAGGATTTTCTTCTTGTTTACATCTTTCTGGTCTGGGAAAGGTGCTCAGATAAAAATAGCATGTTGGGAAGAGGGAACCTGGTGAGAAAATGTTGGAGGATTTATGTGTCCAGAGCTGGTGGCAGCCATGTGGGCTGGTGGCAGGCTTTGCCCCTGTGAGGATGTGGCTGTGATAGTTTTCTTAGGATGGTGTTTTCTGTTTGAAAATGGCCATGGTTGGCACAATCGTCTTCCCTGCTAGTTCACGCCTTGCAGTCTGTTGCCTCTCATGTCTCTGGGTCCTGAGAGAGGAGGGAGGTGGGATGGGGTGACAGTCCCCAAGGGCAGCAGTGCATCACCTCACTGGCAAAGTGCTTGAAAGGGTGGAGATGGTGCTTAAAAAGTGTGTGTGGGGATACCAGCAGATGGGATCAATCTTCATTAAGGGGTGCTCAGTGTTGATTTTAATGTGAAATTAGAACTGTAGTGCCTCTTTCCCAATGTAAAGCATTGCCAGATTCCCAGCCTCTCCCAAAACACTTTTAGAAATACTTTTTTTGTTGTTCATCTTCTAATCAGAGAAATAAAATCTGTTCGTTTCCTGTCTTTCTACTTGTATGTTCTGTGGCTTACACAACCAGTGGCTGATTGACATGTGTCACAATCTGACCAGTGTGAATCGTGATAGGTTCACGAACCAATCTCAGAGTGCGAAAGATACACAGTGGGGATTTCAGTTTAACCACAGCAGAGCACTTTAATTGAGTGCAACACATCAACGCAATAGAAGGGAGAGAGAGATACAGGAAACAAAGTAAAGAAGAAATAGAGGGGGAATTTGGGATTATAGCTGCCAATGGAAGGGACGACGTCCTCATGGCACCTGACCAATAGACGTGTCTTCTTCTGTGAGGAGATCTCAAAAGTGGGGGATCACAAAAGTCACTTTATAGTCTCTAGCTACCAAGGTAACAGGCAGCTGGCCAGGAAGGTGGGAAGATCGATCCAGCGAAAAGGCAGGTAAGAGCAGGTACTGGACAAGTCCATGCAAGCTCAACCAGTCCAGGCACGGCCTCTAGCATGGGCCCTCCACCGTATCTTGTCGATTGTTCCTGCATGGGTTCCCATGGGAATGCACCGGTCCAGCAAACACACCTGCAGGCAGCACTTGGCAGACATCCACCTCAGCCAGGCCCGGGCCCCAGCGCAAAGTCCTTATGGGGTCTTAGGGTTTTAGTCTCTGTCCTTGTCGATAAACCATGAGGCAGATGAGGGACCTTCAGACCGTCTCTTACAACTTGGATTTGTGGGAGTTCCCTGTAAGGGACTTCTCTCTCTGCAAGCTTTGGTGTTGGAAAGGTACGTGGATGGTGGCAAGGGGCTGCCGTGAGCAAAAGATTTTGAAGGAGTATTTCTCTTAATGTTTCCAATTTAGAAGCTGAGAATTGTCTGGATTTTAAGCAAATTCAGATGGGAGCAAACATTGATGAAATGTTTAAAATATGTTTGAACATTTTTGTGGGAATAGAACAGTTCTTATGTAGGTGAGGCTGCCGCTTTCAGGAGGTGAAAATATGTGGCCCTTACACATTGTCAGCATTGTTGCTGCTTTTTTTTCCCCCTTGTTTTTCCTTTTTAAAAAATGCTCATAGGAAATTGGCTTTGGTAATTGAGTTTCTACAGAACCACAACATCCAATAGCTGTTCCTTTCCAGGGGTCACCCTTAGGTTAGTTTAAGTAATGTGCAGTCAGTTTAACCTCTTGTGGTTTGTAGTGCTATTCTAGAAATTACTGGTGATTTGGGGTGTGTTAGAGTAACAACCTAACAGGAAAACCCCAAATGTCAGGGTGTCTGGTTTTCTGAGAGCTCTGACCGCTTACCCTGTGAAAACTGGGCACCTCAAGGTACATCCCTTCTTGCATCGAAAAATGCAGTTAGAGCCTTCATGGCCCGTTGACTTTCCTTTTGGAAGAAGCTGAAATAACCCTGAATGATTTGTTCATTTACAATGACATATAACATCCTCCTGCTTGGAAGCACTGTGCAGAACCAGTGCTGGATGCTCTCTGTTGGGTCGCATCGCCCTGCGTGACACTGATGGCAGAGCAGCAGTGCTCTGGACCCCCAAATCTTGGGGTTTAGGGGATTTGCTGGCAGCAGAGGGCCAGCTTTAAGAAATTATGAGCTGAAGCTTTAGCTTTGTAGCATTGACAGTTTGGTATAAAAAGCTCTGTGTTGCCGGCTGTGATGACAGGGGTGATAAATCACTCTTGGCTGGTACTACAGGTTCTAATAATGGTGTTTTAAAAAGATTACATGGGTTTTAATACAAACTTTTTGCTTCTTTGTACTCTTTTTAGAGTGGAGCCTGTTTTGATTATGCATTCTTGGAACATAGAGACGGGAGCCAGGAATTTTACTGGGCTGAAATGCCATTTTTTGCTTCTCCTACTAACATGAAGATCTTGTTTGAGTGTCTTTATAGCCAACTGGCTGGCAGTGTCCTCTTTGCAAGGGAGCTGGTTGTTTATTTGTTTTAAAGGTAACTTTGCCTCATGGAAGACTAAAGAGGAAGCAGCTTCACCCAGTTGTGGTTAGTGCTGCTATTGGAAGGAAATTAGTGATAGGGAGAGCCTTGGAATAAGGGGGATAAATAACCTCCTGAACCTTCCTTGACTTTCCTTGGCTCATTCCCATGGGAGGGACAGAGCATTTATGTGATCAAAGAAATGAGGACAATTACAAGCCTGATGGAAAATCAGTCCCTTGCCAGCTACGTATGGGTACCCAGGCAGGCTTTGCCTTTGCTCTGAATGATGTGGGCTGGGATTTTTTTGTTGTACCTGCCAACCGTAGGGTTTCTAAAGTGTGGTGGCCAGCAGTCCTGGGGGAGAACGGGGTGCCTGGTGAGCTAAGGCAGTGAGACAGTAGCAGCCATATCCCTTTGCCTGGGCGGAGGCACTGGGAACAGCTGGCAAACAACCGGCACGCAGATCAGGGGTCAGAGTGCTGCTGGTTTAGTTTGGACTGGAGGAAAAGAAACAGGCTTCCTTCTGAGTTTTGGCTTGGTTTAGAGACAGAACGGAGGGTGCCATAGGGCCGTGGACTGTAAGCTTTTCTTCTCGGTGGGGGGAAAAATGGCTTTAACAGAATCTGCTAATGATTCAGCACTGTTTACATAATAATGGTGGTTCGCTTTCATTAGCTCTCATAATGAGATTGCTTTCTTCCAGTGCAATCGCTTGCTGCTTTGGTTTTACATGCTCCTGCCTCCTGGCTCCCTGAGCATGGCAGTGGGATGAGGAGGGAGTGTAAGAGCTCTGTGGCTGGCCTGGCCTCCCTTCCCTGGCTCCAGGCATGGAAGAAAGCTCACAACTTCTCACTGGAAAGGAGGTGGTGAAGGGATTTTGTACTGCTGGGACGCAGGTGGTGGTTTGGAGCATCATCATAGTGGTTTGGAGCATCATGGCATCTTAGTGGAGTTGGGTTTAAATCCATTTTGTGTGATTTGTCAGTACAGGTTCTCTCGTTTTCGTACTGAAAACTCTTGGGCTTATGTTTGCGAGGGAGAGAATACAGTGACCTGCTTCCACCCAGAGGAAGAAACCAGGTCGTTTTGTCTCCCAGTTCCACCATATCAGAAGCACTGATCTGTGACAGTGGATGTGCATCATGTATATCGTTTGTGTGTAGCTGCTGATGTTGTACTTGTTTGCATTCCATGTCTGAGTAATTGTGAACAGTGGGATGGTCCCCAGGCTGCAAGTGCCTGCCTCCTGCAGCACCCAGCCGCTGTGCCAAGCCACTGTGCCAAGGAGCTGCTGTGAGTGCTGGGGGATAACTCGCTGCTGAGCTCTTTTAAATTAAAAGTGTTACTGGGAGGAAAATACAATAGCATGAGTGCTACTTTTTGAAAAGGTAAGGCTGGGTGTTGTTTGGTTGAGTGGTTTTTTCCTTTGTAGCTTAGTAGTGGGTACATGACCGTTTCAGAGCAGCCAAGTGCCGGCAGGCAGGTCGTGGCTGACCCTGGCACAGCGCTGGGCTGGAGCAGAATGGTTTCTCGTGGAGCAGTGGGTGCTCACCCAGGGATGCCATGGGAGCGTGGGGGCCTGTGTGTGTGGCTTTGCAGATGTCCTGTGGGATGCATACCCTCTCCCATTTGCCTGCAAGTGACTGTTTCTTTAGAAATATGTCTCAATTTGTTGCCAGTGGTAGATTAGCGGCTCGACTGCTGCAGGGTTCTGAGTAGAGGATGAGTTGACCTTTGTCTTTGCAAAACAAAACACTTTTATGGGGGTTGGCAAAGGTGTGACTGCTCTTGGCCGTGTGGCTTCTACTAATTAACAACAGTTAATTTGGGCTGGTTGGAGAGCCGTGGCTCGGTGGGTAGAGGAGGCTGGAAGAGATGGGGCTCAGGGCTGCTCAGCCCTATTGAATCCAGCCCACCAAGGGGATCCTGCTGCAGGCACCTCACTAGTGAAAACTCCACATAACTCAGCCCTGCGCATTATTAAAGGCTTCTTTATACCGCTTCTTCCCGTAACTCCTGTGAGAACAGCCACTCTTTTCAGCAGCCTGAAACCTTCCTTATGGGGAAGGTTTTGTGAGGGGAACAGCCTGGCTGGCACGGCGCTGCTCCAAACCAGCCCTGAAGCTGTTGTGGAAGCAGTCTGGGAGCGGGCAGGGGTGCCAGGTGAGCCCGGTGCTCCTGTCCAGCCTTGCCAAAACCAAGGCTGGGTCCACTCGCTGCCTGGCTAGCTCAGTAGGAGCCTCAAAAAAAGTTGTGGAAAGTAGGGGTTAATTTCTAGGTATCAAAATATGCACAAAAGATTAAATGAGAGTTCCTCCTTGTCAGTGAATTATGGCTTGAAAATATTTGCATTCTTTCCTGAAAGATTTCGGAATAATTATATAGCACTCAGGGGCAAGGCATTCCCAGATAAACTTAGCAACTCTATAATTTGTACTCGAGGCAGGGTTTCCTGTAAATGATAGCTTTGTTTAATTTTACAATACTGCTTCCAAATGTTTGCTGAGTATAAATTGCCAGCTAAACTGGACTTGTGAATCTGGAAGAGTATTTATTTGTTTGTTATTGCAGACAGTAAGAGCTGCTCTGTTAGGCTAAAACTTGGCATCTCCTTTACAAGCTGTAGGCATCTCTCCCCAAGCAGGTTTGGTGCAGTGGGCAGCCAGTGTAAGGTGTGAACAGCTTTTCAACTTCTCTGTATGAAATTCCTGAGCTTCTCTAGGATCTCCTCCTGCTCTGCCTTTCTTTTTCTGGGGTTGGGAAAGGAACGCTGCAGTCGCAATGCACATACTTTATTTCCATTACTCAAAGCTGGAGTCATGCATAGTTACTGCCAAAGACACTTCAGCAGCTCTGGGGATAACAAGATAGCTGACAAACTGGAATGCGGATTTATCAGGGGTAAAAACTGGCAAAATTCCTTGTTTCTGGTTCTTCTTTTTAAATAGGCCCTTCATGCTCCTGCTGCAAGAGCCCACCACATGTTTAACCCCTTGTGTTCTCCCAGCTGGATTCAGGGATGAGCACTGGGGCTGTCCATGTTTCTTTTGGGATTAAACTGCTCAGTCCCACATAGTTCCTAGGTGTTGTTTTTAAACTGCAAAGCTCTTTAAGAAGTTCTCTCTCAATGGGTTTGTATTTTAAAGTGCAAGCCTTTGCACCAGATGTCTGTCTGAGTGACCACAGAATGTAAATTTTACTGTGTGTTGCCTTTGGACTGGCAGTTTGGGAGACTACTGGGCAGTTAACATATGCAGATTGTGCCATGAAATCTGTTTCCTTGGATTTGATTCATATTAATTTCTTTCAAAACAAATCTCTTTATTGGCTTCAGTTTCATTTTGCTCTAGAGCTACTTCTACTGTGCCTTTGCTAGGACCTGGAAGAACTTACATTGCTAGGATAAATAGGTCATATTCAACTCCATGGATTTTCTGTTATATATATATTAGTATTGCAAGACATTAAACAATTTCTTTTTGGGGAAACAAGTTATGGCAGAAGGAGCACGCTTGGAAGTTAAATAGATTAAGTGAAATCCCTCAATTATAGGAACAAGGTTTAGAAGACAAGTCAGGCAGTTTAGGGAAGGAGTTTCAAGTTAAAATTTAACCTTTCCCAGTCTTCTCTGAGCAGTGGTGCAGCAAGACCTGCCTGGAGCCAGCCCAGTGCGGGAACCTGGGTTGAGGGCTCTGACGAGGCCATCTGCAGGGTGGATGGATTTGGAGCTGGTGCCTTTGTGCCTTTGATTGAGAGTCTCGACCAGCTGAGAATGAAGAGAATTTCACTTTTTATTGAAAAAGGAAAGAATTGCTCAAGGATTGCAAAACACTTTGTTTTGGAAAAAATGTCATTGTTTGAAAATGGCACAAGAGCAGGGGGGAAGCTGTCCCTAAGCCTGTGGCAGTCTTGGAAATCTTCTTACCTGGGGACTCAAGTGAAGCTTCAAGGCTTAAGTGTTAGCTTGGACTTTCGTCCGAAGGTGTCCAGGCTGGAGGGCTACGCTTCTCCCATTCCTGCCTCTTCCTTTGGTGGTGTAAGGATGGGGAACTTAATTTTTATTCTTTTTTTTGTTTTCTGTTTTAAGCAGGAGGGGTAGAGTTTAGAAAGGAAAGTAAGCCTTGGCTTTTGGACAGAAACACTGACGGGATGGTGGCCAGAACTTGGTCTTTCATGGGATAGTTGCTGGCTCCTGGTTTTCTGCCCTTTGTGTCCTTTCTGCTCCCTGCATTTACCTCCTTAGCTGAGCCCTAGGCACATGGATTTGAACCAGTGTGGCCCATTACCACTTTGCTGCAGGCCCTTGTCCTGGTGCTATTTGGCCTGTTTTGTCTGGGTGCATCCTCAGGACACGTCTATCCCCACAGAGGGAAGCTGCTCTCATCACAGCACAGTCATCCACTGGAGACACTCAGCCCATGTGGATTTGCCACAGAGGGCAGCCCGCCTGACAAAGCCTTGTCTCAGTCCTGCCAGGATCTCCCCATATGGCTGGCGGGTTGCTCAGTGCCTCCCCATTGCAGGGGCTGCCTGTTGTTCCTCCAGGCTTTTTTTTAGCTGCAAACTTTATTTCATAGAGTATTTTTGCTGACAGAGGGTGCCAGGACACAGCAGTGACTCTGGGGAGGGAGGGAGCTCCTCTTCTGCTTCAGAAAGACTAACAGCTGGTCAATCCATCCTATCCTTCTAATCAGCCATCCCTTCTCGGGGCTCACAGAGCCAGGGCTGTTTACTTTCCTGCTGGTGGATGTCGGATGGTACTGCCTGGGAGGTGGATGGCGAAGATCCTGTTTGCACTCCCTCCTCCCACCATGTTGCTCAGGGCTGTGTTTAAGACAAAATAAACCCCTTCAATGCCTGCCAGCAAAACCTCAGTGCAATTGGCCCCCGGTGCAATTGGGTGCTTTCAGCCCAGTGTGTTGTTTTCCCATCCCACCAAAGCTGTTTGCACAAGCCCAGCTGCTGTTCAAGCGAGGGTATCAAAACGGGGGTCTGCAGGAGATCAGTCTGTGCAACACCAGGGCTTAGATCTCTCCCAAACTTGATTTTTCCAAAATACCGAAGAAAATGTGACCCTGTGCCGTCTTCCCATGTGGAGCAGTAATGAGAGGGCACATGCTTACACTGTGAAATGTGTTTGGAATGAGGGTAGGGAACTCAAAAAACCTTTAATTGTTAAAGGTTGAAGTGGCCTCCTTCACTCTCCTGTTGTCATCTGGGATGCTGCTGTCCGTCCTAGGAGGGATTTGCTCAAACAAAGGTGGCAGCACAGAAATTGACTTGGGAATTGTTGCAGAGATGTTGGGATTTATCCATGCTGTGGTGAGGAGGAGGAGTGCCTTTGTGAAGCTGGTGGCAGATCCAGCTGGTGTTCACAGCTGTGCCAAGGAGAGCAGGATAGATAGGGCATTCTGGAGAGGGGGAGAAGGAGGAATTTTTAATTTTGTGATATCCTTATCTTAATCCTTTCTCCCCTCTCTTCCACCCCCCTTCTCACCTCTTTCAGGGTGGGTTAAACTACTCAGCCTCGCCTTTTACACAAACACTGGCAGGCTAGTGGTTCCAGACCTGGGAATACATTGGGAGTCTGTTTCAGCAGCGGGATGGATTTTTGGACGAAGGTGGTGTTGTGCTGGCAGAGCACAGTGCCGTGCTTGTTGTGAGCTGGGTGGCTTCTGCAACGGATACCTGGCTGTTGGAAAAGTAACATTTGGTGGGAGTAGCAGTCAAGTGCTTAAAAGCACGTTTTTCAGGTCCAAAAATCTTATTTTATGAACTTCACTGTGATCTTAACTCCTGAGGTATTTTGTCCAAGGAGAGATAAAGCAGAGAGGTGGGAGATGTAGGGGTTGGTTCTGAACATCACCAGAGCACAGGCTGTGCTCCTGTTCAAGTCCTGCTGCTTCCTGCCTGAGGAGGCAGGGACCCCACCATTAGGATCTCTGGGCAAATGTCCTGCCCTGTGCCTGGGGTTGGTGCCTCTTGCCTCTCCATGCACCATCCCTTTTATTTTTTTTCAGGGGGATTGAACCTGGAGCTGTGCCTCTAGCTCGAGGGAGGATTTCCGCTGACACCCTCCCTCTGTATGGTGGCCCAGTTTCAGGGAGTTTCAAAGGTCCTAGGCAAGTTGCACATTGAGTTTCTGGCACTGGACATCCCCTGTCTCCTGTTGTGCTGCTTATTTGCCTTTCTCCATCTGTTGCTTCAGCCTTGGCCATGTGTGTTTCTGGAGGTTTATCTTATTTACATGAGCAATTCTCGGAAAGTTCAGCTGTAAAGCAGTTTTTTTTTTCCTGGCAACAGCCAGGAACTACTAGTGTGGAATCTTTTGTGTATAAAGTTGCCTTTTTCTAATTATAAACAGTGGCCCTAGGATGGATGTGCAGTGGACCTGTTTAGATTTAAACCTGACCCACCTCCTCGTTTTCAGTGCTGGCAACCCATTTGAACAACGTGTTCTTTCCTGCCTTTTGCAGTAACACGTTTTTACTGGTGTGAGTTTTTTAACCTTTTAAATTGGAAAGTCCTATCAAATTGGGGTGTCCGGCTGTAGGCAGCAGTGTATGATTTTTTTAAATGATTTTTTTTACCAGTGCAATATCAGATACAGAAATTGCTCATTAATTTCCCATGTAGCCTTTTTTCTGATGGCCTGACAAGCCAAGATGGCCTGATAGCCACAGAGAACCTATTGCATGTCCCGATTAGCCCCTGGGAGCTCTGACTGAGGGAGGGGATGAGCTGGGAAGCACACGTGTGCCTTGGTCCTGCCTCTCCAGTGGAAGAACTGCTGCAAGATCAGGCTCTCTTGGGTGTCCCTCCCAGAGCCCTTCATCTGGGCTTTTTTCCCAACCTTGCTTTGCATCGGATTGATGTGAGCTAATTATTTGTGAAACCCCTTTAACTGCTGGCTCTTTCTGGTCCAGGTATTTGTACAGTCATGAGCAGAGTGAAGACTTGGGGCAGAGCAGAATCACCTTTCTTCCCAGGAAGGCAGGCTGGAGCAAGGGGTTGGCAGCATCCCTGGGGTCACTGATGAAGCAAGAAAGGCCTTTGTGTGGTTTTGTTGGCAAGGCTGAAAAATGTAGCATTCCATAAGCTTGCTGCTTTACTGGGTGCTCATAGAGTGCAGCTGTGTACTGAGACGTAGCATGGGTTCCTCAAAATTGAGTTGTGGCTGTGACGCTCTGGAGAAGCATTTCTGGAGCGAAGGCAGTGGTTCTTCCAGACTCCTGGAAAGCTGCTCTGCAGTGGAGCTGCTCAGCTGGAATATTTGGCCGCAAACTGGCTCATTGTGGAAGGGGCATTGCCTGTGTCTGGGCTGAGAAGGTCATCGTGTGCTGAGCTAAACTGGGGGGACAACCAGGGAGCTGTAATTGTGGAGCAGCACAAGTGCTCTGCCCTCACTCTGGTGCCAAACAGTCTCCATGTTGCTATGAGAATGTCTTGTGGAAAACTTTCCACTTCGAACTGAAGTCTCATTTATGTCTGCACAGGACCTGCTCTTGGACTGAATTTTACTGTCTAAGCAAATGAGACTTTCTAGTCCTTGATGGGGTGGAAATAACTGCTCCACCAACTTGCAGCCCACCTGCCCTCAGGGGGCTGGGAACCGGTGGGGGGTTTTGGCAGAGGAGATGGTTTGTTCAGCAGGAGCACGGTAGGGCTTGAGTGGGGCAGTGGGCAGCACAGCTCTCTCAATCTTAGTTTGTCAGCCCCCTAAAAAATTAGTTCTCAGGGGACCACAGCTCCCCATATTGCAAGCTTCAGACTACTGCTGTGCTCCCAACAGACCCCTCCAGTCGCCTCCCAGACTGCAGACTACAAACTGAATATGAAACGCTTAATGGGAGCCAAACTGCCTTGAAAAATGTGTGGATGCAAAATTAATTCGAAAAATCTGGCCTTTTGTGTATTTTTTTTCTGGAGTCTTTTAACCTGCTCTAAGTTCTTATGTTATCTTCACTGTTACTCTGCTTGGCATGCTCTGCAGGCAGGAGAAGGGCTTATTAATGTGGGTTTTTACATAGATAAATGTGGTTGTGAAGTACTATTGACACATGAAAATGCTGGTGGATGCTTAGAGAAGGATCAGCTGCTTTGCGATAGCTCTGTACTAGTCCCTCATTTAAATATAGTTACAAAACCCAGTTGTAGCAAAGCATGTTGTTAAAAAAAAGGCACATTTCTGTGGCTTAAAAAGAAGAAAAATCAAACCCAAACCCACATACACACCCCTCCTTAGTAAAAGTTTTGCGCACATAGGAAACAAAGGCATCAGCATTTGCTTGTCAGAGCTAATAAAGTTTGCTTGGATCTTAATTTTTCTGCTTGATTTCACGAAGTAATTGAAACTTCCTTTTTGCTGCAAGCCCTTTTCCCCCTCTTAAAAAAATATTCTTAAAAGAACATCTTTTGGTCAGTGAGTTGATGGAATTTTGCTTAGGAGGCAGGCGCAGTTTGCGTGTACTTTGCAACTGGTCAGTCAAAACTTATAGGACAAATTACTTGTGCCTGCAAGTCGTTACTCCCAAGTTGAAAACCACCTAGACCAAATCAACCTTGAAGTACAGGTTTCATAAGAACTTTTTAGCATGTAAACGAGGCTTTTGTAATCGCATTGATCTGATAAAACCTTAAAAACCAGGGCTCTCATAAAGAAAATAGTTCCACTTAAGGTGATAAAAGCCACATCTGGTAAACTTTGCTTGCTACCTCCTGATGACCTGTGAAACAGCAAATAGTCCCCGCTCCAGAGGAACAAACGCCGAACTACTGGTGTCGTACCCTTGTCGTGGCGGGGATGCACCAGAAAAAAGTTGGTTTGAGAGCAAAAGCAACAGCCTTTTGAGAAGGAGCCTCTTCTGGCTCATCTGCTAGCTCACATTTGATATTCCACGACTAGAGTGTCTTGCTGCTTGCCTACCGGCTGACACGACACAGGGAGATTCAGGGGTTAGGATAAGGAGGGGCCTGCGTAATTGAAAGCAAACAAACAGCTAAGACAAAGAAAGAAACATAAAATAGCAAACCCAAAGCCACAAATAGAAGACAGACTTTCTAGATTGATTAGTTCAAATTTGTTTATTTGAAGTCCCAAAAGTTCGAGTTGTCACTCTTTCGAGGTGTCCGTCCAATCTGGCAATATGTTGACCATGTGTTTGCAGATCAGTTTTTCACAAGAAAGACCCTGGTTTTTGGTGTGTTGGTGTTGCCTTGAACTTAGAATTGAAAGGAGGGTGACAAGCTCCAAAGTCTGATTTGTAATCATGACACTCAGGTGCTGCTTTTGAGGGAATTACATTCCATTAAACTTTTGGTTTTGGAGAATTTTCCTTGGGCACATACTGAGTGCTAAAATGTGTTACTGGTCACTTTTTCCCCAGGTTTAGGAAACAGGTTTAGGAAGACTGATGCGCTTACTCGCTTTGGAAATCAGTGGAGACCTGAAAAAGTCTGGGTTTACTTTTGTTTTTCAGAGTGTTTTGGATGGATAGGTGCTTCCTATCTTCAGTAACAGATCAGCAGTGCAGCTGTAATATATATATATTTTTATGGATTTGGCTTAAATACCCTCAAGTCACCAGACAGAGGAATTACAGCTCCAACCTATTAACTGTTGGCCATTAATGAGTCAGGTCTAAATGGCTTGACTGTGCCTGAGATCTGTAAGCTGAATCTTTGCATAACGTTGGCATGGCAGGAATGCCTCCGAAGGACAAACAAGAACTTCCCAGGCCTTCCATGCCTCTCCAGGAAGGAATAAATACATTTTGGTTTGTGCTGATACCATCTTGTGCCTTGGTGCTATCAAAGTGGTTGGAAGCTCCCCGCTGCTCTGGTAGCCTGGCTCTGATCAGGCATTTCATTCACATCCAGGCACATTGTTTTTCTTTAATCAAGGCTTGGATAAACTTCCAAAATAGATGACTGTAGTAGACCAACGTAGTCTGCTTTGGCGTAGGTTTTCTGGAGTGACTCAAACTTTAGAAATATGAAAGTAGCTAGACTTCAAACACTGCTTTTGGACCAGGTTTTCAGAGTTGCCTCCTAAAGCAGCAAAGGGGAACCTTTTCCTGAAGAAAATCTTTGGGTTTTCGCCTTCTTAGTGCCCCCCTCGTTTCTCTTTTCATCTGCACCTTTTGTTCACATCTGCCTTCCTGATTAAGAACTAATCAGTGAAGATAGATTAGTCTGGGAGCATTGCAGCCCTTGGGACCCATGCAGCTCTGGCGGGTCAGGAGCCGGGAGGCACCGAAGGGTCACCGTCACCACCGCGGAGGAGGCTGAAGGAGGCCGGCTGAGCCGCGCTCCAGTGCACGGAGGAATGCAGTAACAGGATTTAAAGGAACCGTACAGAACTAACGAGGATTAAGGCTAATTGTCCTTTGAGGGGCGGCAGGATGTGGCCATGCGGGGAGCAACTCTGTTCTGCAAGCGGGAGAGTCTTGTAGTTGAGGCTTTGTTCGTGGAGGGCTCAGGTAGATTTTGGTTGGTTTAGTTGCTGTGTGGAGAAATGGAAAACAGTGGATTGGAAACAAAAATATAAAAGTTGAGTTCCTCCTTAAAGACTTCAAGGCTGTTAGAGCAAATATTTCTGCAGTTGGTGGGAAGCATCTTCCAAATGGCTGGTTCTCACCGTGCCTGGGCTCTGTTCTGGGCTGGGTTTGCACAACTGTTGCCCTGTGTGGGGAGCTGACGTCCCCTGACTGCTCATCCTGGGGCTGGCAGGAGGCTCTTGCTGAAGGACTTTGAGTGCCAGTGAGTTTGTTTTGAGCAAAGGTGTGAATGCTGTTGTAGGTGTTTAGAGGACCCTGCCTCCCCTTGTAGGTCAGGCTGGTTATCAGGTCTTGCAGAAAGGCCATGAGTATCTCTGAGCTTGAATAAGGGAGGATTTAAGAAGCAAAAGCCCTCAGTCATGGTTCTCAGTGAGCCAGAGTGTGTGAAATGCTGTCTGGAACAAACCGTCCATCATCAAGTGGTACTAGAGGGAAGCCAGACCAAAAAGAGTTATTCACATTTTATTTCTGTGCTTTGGGGAAGATCTGTCCCTGCCTTGAAGAGAGTGAGGTTTGCATGTGTCCCAGCCAGAGGATGGAGAGATTATGCCCTTCGAGGCTGTGGGACCCTCTGGGCAAACCCCTGTTTATTTGCCTTGGTGTCAAGGGAGGGGATCAGAGATAGCAGTGGGGTCTGCTGGGCAGGGTCTGGGGGTACCAGGGGCCTGTGATTCTCATCAGGTGGGGATGGACAAGTTGCCCAAGCGAACTCGTTCTTCCCTGGCCCTCGGGTTTTAGCTGTTCGTGGTAGAAGCAGTCCAAATGTCAGTTTTCTGTCCTGCACGGAAGTGCCTTTGGGGACACTGGGGGTATGCAGAGACAGGAGAGGTGCCCAGTTTCCCAACTGTTAGATTACAGCTGGACTTTGCCACACCTGAACCCTTAAAGCTCATCATCATTTTGTTTCTGCTTCCAGTTACCAAAAGTCCTAAGTCCTGACCCCCAAAACCCCAAGCAAGCAATATTCTTGCAGATGGAGAAGATAGGGTGTTTTTCCTTGATGCGGAACTTGGGCTTACTTTTGCTCCCTCCCTGAGTGGGATTTCTGGCATCAGTGGGTGCTGCAGTGTGGGTGGCTGATGGCATGCAGAGCATCAGGAGGCAGGAGATAAGGAGTTGGTGCTCTGGTCTGAAGTCCAGGCTGCCTGTGCTGTTGGGAAGAGAGCCCTGCCATTGGCAGCTGCATGGGACAAGGGACTCACATAGCTTTTGCTATCAGAGCAATAGGACTAAAAGCAGACCTCCTTCTCCATGTCACTTAGGACTTTTGGGTGGCCTCGCCTGGTCCTGGATCTTTGCTGAGCCTCTGCATCTAGCTTACTCTTCTCCCTGCTCAAAATCAGCCAAGGCAGCGTGCAGGACTGTGTCCTTGCTTCCGTGCTACTTCCCAGCTATTTGTGTATTTATTCATACATTGCCCTTTAATATAGTTGTTTGCAGTTGGTCTTGTGTTTTTGTTTGGGTTTGTTTGTTTCTTGAGGGTTTTTTCCCCTTCTCTTCTGTGTAAAGTTGGTATCAGAATTACAGCAGGTTCCACAGTTCCTATTTTGGATCCTGCAATAGGGAATTAATCTCTCTGGAAGGTAATTAACATCTCTCTTGTGTTCCAGTTTATAGATTAGATGACTGTTTGTAGAAAGCCTGGTATATTTTTTAAATTTTGTATTAAGTTGAAAACAGGAAATTGTGGCTGAATTCTACGAGCTTTGTTTCTTATTTGAGGAATTAAAAACATATTTAGGTTTTGGAGGTTTTTAAAAAAATTTTTGCTTGGGTCACAGCTGCCAGTTTGCATGCCTTTAGTGCTCTTACTGTTGTGGAACTCAATGGAAATGGTAGCTCTGCTTTGTGTCGTACTGCACGTGTGGTTTTGCTTGTGCAAGCAGGAGAGCTTCACTTCCGTTGAGCCCCTGCATAGCTGGTAACATTGGAAAGGAGGGACGTTCAGGGGGTTTGGCCATACAGCCACAGTTCCAGTGCCTTGGGACAGTGGTGCTTGCCTTGAAATGTGCCAGTGCCACTAGTTGGGAGAACAGTAGCTTCCCATGGTGGTGCAGCCCTCAGCTCAGGATATCTGTCTAACTGAGTGCCTCCACAAAACCATGAATGTCTTACGTACTTGTGAGTTTCTTTTGTAATTTTTGGAGGTATTTTTCTACATAAAGCATGATCCTCAGAATCACAAGAGTCATCTTCTCCCAGATCTGGGACTTGGCAGCGGATGATCAGTCTGCTGGCACAAATAGGTGAGCCTGGGTGCATCTCACAAGAACCTACTGTGTGGCTCTGAAGTGTGTTTTTGTGCATTGACACTGGAATCAGCTGTGTTTGAAAAGGAAAAGAATTACTGGAAAAGTGGTGTCTGGTGGCATAATCCTGCTTTTTCCTGCCTGCCCATGTGTGGTGCCACCCTGCACCGGTGTGAGCATCCCTGGAGGTGCTTGGTGGAGGGTCTGGGGCATGCACAGGGAGAGGGGCCAAAAGTGAAGGGAGAAGATGTTAAGAAGGAAAAATATTCCAATTTAAATTACATTGGTTGTGATGGAAGCAGTTTTGGTCAAAGGCTGCTTTTTTTGGCAAATAGCTGAAAGCTTTAGGGGAAAAAAAAGTACAAACAGGCAGTTTTCTTGGCTTTGTTTTGCCTGCTTAATGGGGAATTTGAGGGGGAAAAAAAAAGAGTAGTCTCACAATGAAAGTAACTGTCTCCCAGCCAGACCTCCTTGTGCCTGAGGCTTCAGTAATTCTGTATATTTGCTGTTCCAAATGGATTCTCTTCCCTACCACCCCTTTTGCCCCCTTTAATTCATGAAATTATGCTTGGTGAGGTTTTTTTGATTACCCTGGTAAAATCTGCGGGCCAATCTCTGTTGAATTTTGAAATCTGATTGCTGGCTGTATGCTACTTCTTTTTCCTGTGACTTTTACCCTGTCATAAAGGTAAGAATTACTGACTGCAGGTATTGGGCTTTTTACGTGTTCTTTGGTAGCTGGTAAGAGGGGCTCAGTCATCCTGGAGATGGGTTGGTCTGTTGTATACCTGGTGTATCTAACCTCCTCACTAGTAAAGTGGGGAAAAAAACACCAATAATTTTCAGCATACCTTGTCCCTTGTATAACACCACTCAGTGCATGTAGGCAGAGACATGTTATGAAAACTATTTCATGCCTAAAGAATTTGGTGATAATAAAGAGAATTTGCACTTCCTAAGTTCTCACTCAGTAATATCAAGGAGGGTTGGTTTTCTGATTGAGAAACAACTCTTGGTTTTCACTGAAGGTTTCTGTCTTAGCTAGAACCATGGAGAATCCTCTAGTTTACCAGAGTTACTTCCTTTTCAGATTTGCTTAAATAATAAGTTTAATTATGTAATATTTTAATATTCCTTTTTCCCTCTTGTCTTATTTGTATATTCAGGTGTTGGTGTGGTTTCTCTCTCTTTTGATGCTTGCAGAAATGTATTATCTTCATCTGTCTGGTTTGTGTTTGGTGTGCCACTAATTGACTCAATATCCTCTTTGTTGGAATGAAAGCTGGCTCTATTATGGCATATTTTTCCAGGGTGTAAAACCTTGCAGTATTCGGGCCACCCTGTCAGGTAGGAAATTGTTAGCTGTGCTGTGGAAATGAAGCAGTGATCATATTTTTCCTCAGGTAAGCTGGGTTTTAGTTTTTAATGAACTCTTTAAACCTCACTGAAGGCAAGATCCTGCATCCTCCTTGCTTGGACAACACCTGCAAAGGGCAGAGTCCCCAGCCCAGATGTGCTGTAGAGAGTTTTTGGGTTTGGTCCTTGGGGTCCTCCACCTGAACCACTCCATTGCCCAAACCTCACTTTGGGAGCTGGGCTGGAGGGAATCTCAGTTGATCACTGATGGTTCTCTGGGCTGGTGTGGAGAGCAGAGATAGATCTTTGTCTTTTGTTTGGGGCTGAAGAGCTGGGTTAGGAGTGTGGGAAGGGCTCTCCTGGTCTGTCCCTGCCCAAGAGGAATATCTCAAAATCACTCTGGTTGACCTCAGCAGACAGTGTTTACCAAGACTCTATTCTTCAGGGACTGACTCTGTCATCAGGTCTAGGATGAGCTTTGCAGTGGTTATTTGGACCTGGGTGGGTGGATGCAAGAGTCCTCTTTGTGTCCTAAGTTGCTCTTTCCAGTAGAAAATTAAGTTTCTTAAAATGCATTTGGCTTAATGTACACACATGGATATAATCTCTCTTGTTCTCTGCACTCCCTGACCCTTTTAGCAGTAAATTTGGGAACCCAAAGCTGTCAGCAAAGCAAAATGGAAAAATAGAAGCCAGACAGAACTTGGTTGTGTATGATATTTTAAGTAACTGTAGGTACGTGCTATGGAAATAATTAGGATTATTTGTTGTGTTGAAGGGAGGTATGTCACTGAGGTATTGTGTGCACTGCTGTTCTCGTGCCTGCAAGATGGATTAACAGCTGACTTAACAGATGCAGTACAGCTCAACTGAAAATAGTGCGCTGTTCTTAAGTGTAGGTGAAAGGGATTTGGTTTGGGTATCAAAGAGGGTATTTTGACTGCTTGACAAGTTTGCAAAAATCTCATTTCACTATTATAAGCTTTCTCTGTGAATCTGGGGAATTTTTTTGTGCCATTAGAGTAATCAGCAAAAAACTGAAATGCACGTTGATTAATAACCTAAGTGAAAGTGCAGGGGAAACAAGTGGCTTTAACATTAATAAAGCAAATAAACCATTCATATAAAACAGTTGCTAATTGAGTGGGACATTAAATATGCTGCATGCTGGCACATGGTGCCAAACTGTGGTCCTTCCATAACCCTACCAGTCAGCTTTGGGAGCTGACTACATGGTGAGGATGTCTTCTGGCTTAAAAAATCCTGGGTGGTTGTAAAAAAGAGGTTCAGGTGGGGATGAGAATCCTCGGTGGTTAAATCCAGGACCAAGATCTTCTGTGACTGTGAAAGGGCTGGAGTCCCATAGCTGAATGGAGAGTGGTGCTGGCTGCTGACCATGGTGAGGACCTGAATTAGGGAACATGGGGTGTGCTCTCTTCTGGTGCTTTTTAGGTGTGAGATCCCAGTAGGAATTACTAGTGTTTTGAGGAGTGAAGAAAGGGAGGCTGACTCTGGTTGCATGAGACTTTAGAAGGGGAATGGGAAATGATTCACATTGGAAAATGGGGTATGTTGTGTCTGGTGATAGATGCAGGGAGGCTGCTGCACGAAATGCTTCTCTTGGAAGTGCGTAGTTGAAATAAGGGTTTGGGATGGTTGTAACACCATGCACTCAGACGCATCAAGGGAAGTACAGCCCTAGATGTGGCAGCCTGGTTTGCCCTGCTCTGATCAGAGGGTACCAGCAGCTCTGCATCATTTGCAGGATGTGAGTATAGGAGTCTAACTCTGCTGCCCTTGATGGATGTGTCACCACTGTTAGCAGGACCTCAGTGCTGTTCTGCATCCCTTCCTTCCTGGCACATGACTATCTCCACAGGAGTATTCTCCTCAGTAAAATAAACACAAGGCCAACAGCAGCACAGCTTTAAAGCAAGTGGAGAACACTGACCACCTAGTGATAAGAGAGCTCTGATAAGAGCCATCAACTAAAAATTCAAGTCTGATTCTTCTGCCAGGCAGAAAGCATGCCTTGAAGCAGGGTGTATGGCAGCCAAGGTGAAGGTGGCGGGACTGCTTTGGGGGTGCAGTGTACCCCAGAGACAGATAATTTTTCCTCCCTTTGATATTCACAGCTTAGTGTGATTCCACCTTCAAATAGTTAAGTGCTGAGACTCTGTGCATTTTGGTAGTGCTGTTCATTAGTGGGTAAGCAGTGTAAGCAGTGACTATGCAGTGGCTGTGCTGACATCCCATAGGGTTTATGGCAGCACTGTTGAAGATGGACAAGAGCTCATGGTCCGTTCCCTGAGGTGCCGAGCATCTCCCGGATCTCATCGGATTATTTTGTAGCCAGGAAAACTGGGCATTTTTGGTACTTTGGGTAAATCAAAGGTGATTGGATTGAGTGGACAGTTTGGTAGCTGGGTCTGTCTCGATGACTCTGCCAGAGTCAATCACAAGCTCATGCTTTTCTTTTTTCTTCTTGCCTTTGCTAATGCGGGGCTGGAGCAGTGGAGCTGTGCTCAGGGGTGATGCTAGTGTTTCTTGTCATCTTTGTTGGAGGTTTTGTAAAGCCACGGTAGCATGTCAATTATATCTGATGGGTGGAAGCCTAATATTCTGTGATAATTAGAAGACAAGTCTAGTGTGAAATTGGATTAGGGCCTGGCATTACAGTCCGGGATTCCTTTGGTAGTTGATTCAGAGGAAGTCATAAAACTCCTTTAAAGATGACACAGGCCCATGTGTGCTAGAGGGGAGAGGCAGAGCAGAAGGCTGAAATGCTGGCCCCGCTCTCAGGTCCTCAGCAGTGTTTGCCTCCTGCTCTTCCACCACCCATCCTTACCCCAGCCTGATTTCTCACATGGGAGCAAAGTCCAGCAGTAACATCTCAGACCATAAACCACTTCTGGCTTGTTTACTGAGTTCCAGTAAAGGGCTGGGCTATGTGGGGAGCCTTTTAAGGAAATACCCACCACCTGCCTCATAGTGAACTGCTTCTGAAGCTTTAACTAGTTTTGCATTTAGCTGTCCATAAAGTATGAACTTGGGCAAGGTGAGGAGAAGCAGGCCTGGAAGGCATGCTAGACATCCAGAAAAAACATTTTGAAAAGGTCTTGGAAAATTGTTTGGTAAAGAGAATTGCTTTTCAGTATCGTGTAGCCCCTGAGTTTGCACTGCTTGCTTACTCATTTGATGAAAACTTGTTTTTCAACACATTGCAAAATAGTTACTTGATTTGGAAGAAACTCTGTGTGCCTGGAGTCTGTTAAATGCGGTGTTTCTGTAATGGCTTAAATCATAAGTTTGCAGGATTACCTTTCTGAGCACATTTCCTTGGATGTACAGATGGTAACATCCTGTACCATCACATTTCTGTCTTTGAACAACCACCTCCATTCCCCAGAGGTGTGCTGTTAACCAGCCAAAGGAGCAAGTTTCTTTCATAATTTTTGGTCCTTCATTTCTCTCTGTACTCATATGTATCATAAAATAAGAAAAATCTTGCTGCAACAGGCCATGAGAAAGATCTGCTGCAAATCCATGACAAGCCATGGTGGTGGTGTACATATGCGGTAGGTATTTGGAGTCAGTCTCTGCTATTTGAGCTCTTTTTGCCATGCAGCTCCTGATGTGATGATTGCACACCCTGCCAAACAACTCAATAAAAAGCCTAACTTGAAAGGAGACTGTGGCAGAGTTATATTTTTCCTGTGCTCACATGATGATAAATCACAAAAGCTGCCGAGGTTTTCACACTCAATAATAGATGACGAGTTGCCTTGTATGGGCATTGTTTGATGAGTTTTAACTTGGGAAATAATTATTGCCGAATGTATCCTTGACAGTGAGTGCACGCTATGAGCATTCTCTACATGATATACGTAAACACTAGATCTATGCTGAGTATGCCTAAATACACATATTTTTCACTCGTTTCCTTAGAGGAGTTTGCTGCCAGTTTGACAAAGAGCGTTGGCTTTGATCTTGGCTCCAAGGTCGGTGTTTGTTTGTGCATAACTGGTCCATGCTCACATGGAGCTCTCCAGCCTTCACCGCTGCCATTCCCCTGGTTGTAGCACTGTTGTGTTTGAAAGCTGTTCGATGATGTCTTGCATCAGGGTCTGACCCTGTGGGATGAGTCCCATGGATGGATCCTGAATGGATCAGGTCTGCTAGCAGATTTAAAAGGCCGGACATGAGATTTCTCACACACTGTGCCAGTGCCTGTTGGTTTGCTCAAGTGAGGATATATTCTTAGGGATGCAGCTATGCTAAGGACAAACCTCCCTGTGGGAAAACTGAGCTCCCACTATGGCATAAGAAAACTGCAAGAAAAGAAGGCCACGGACCTAAACTTTCTGGTTTTTTAAATGCCAGGTAGCAGAGTGCATCCTCCTAAGATTATCACTGAGTAGTCAGAGCTCCTCAGCTCCAGACAGAGCTAATTCTTGATTATGAGCCAAGACCACATAGTGCTGACATGACTGAGAAATATCTTCCATAATTAGATTGCTTGGTCATTCATTTTTGAGTGTCTGAGTTACATTTTTGAGCATTATTTCTTAATGATCAGCCAGATGTGATCTGTGCAAGCGTGATTTACTGTCAGTAGTGTTCTTGCTTGGCTTTGTGCATATGTCCTGGGGAGGTACTGTCAAATCTGGGACAAGGAGGATTAGAGGAAATGGTTTTGCTTTGTAACAATAAGTAGGATGGTAGCTTTAGTTTAAGAATGTAAATAGATGTGAAACTGATACCTGTATTTGTGAAATACATTGGGCTTTTTAAAATAATAAATAAATTGCAGAAGTTGTTAAAACCACTGTATTAGGGATCCTAGAACATCTATGGACAACTTCAGAAGCGTCTGTGAAGTGTAACTAGGAAAAGAAATCCTGCTATCAGGAGGTTCAAATTTGCTTTGCTGCTATTCATGGTTAGTGTTGTGTCAGAATCCTTAGTCCTGTACTGGAACTGGAGCAGAGACTCAAGGTGAAATAAAGCAGTGACACCTGGGCACTTTCTTATTTTAATGCTTGCTGGTAAGGTGGGCTCAGAGAGGAGTGCCCAGGTGTGCTCCAGGATGTATTTAGTGGGCAGAATCTGAAAATCTGGGTGCACCCCTTCCTCTTTTTTAAAGGACGTATGAAGCTACCTGGAGCTGCCTCCCTTAGAGCCGTGTATTGGCTGCTGGAGGTGCTCCTCTGAGACAGAAAGAAGTAGTCCACAAAAAAAAAGATACATCTGTAAGGAGTCAGTGAGGTTTTTCTGTGTTTTCCGAAAGCTGTGCTTAAGTACTGCTGCTTCCTGTAGCAGACTTCGAGCTTTCCATAATTGAAGAGCAGTGGATGGTCTTGTGCAATAAATCAGCTGTGTCAGAATTATCTGCTGGTCCAGGTCTCTCTGTAATGCTACAGAAAACAAACAAACTCTGTTGCACAACAGGGAAATAGATTTTAGGAGGAGAGATTCTTAGGAGCTACATATATATAGAGAGATAAAAATATTTGTGTCATATTCTAAGGTGGTCCTGAGGTGTCTGTAAGGAGAGACACTAACCTTTCTGGGCTAGAAAGTCATGCAAAGTGATGCAAAGGTTCACTATCTGGGCTAAAGACATTGTTGAGAAGTCTTGCACAAGGCAGGCAGAGCGTCAACCTGTTGTGTTAACCATGGGCAGGCTTTGAACTGTCCAAAACCTGCTTTTGTTTCCCTAAACCCAGTTTTGATGCTCTAGCAGGTAGGATGCATGGCTCTTCCTTAAGTGTGTGGTGCACTGCCTATCAGGAAGATGTTATTTTCTGCATGGGGATGAGTCCTTTGCAGCTTTGACGGTGAGTCTCTGAACCTCTGTGGCGGTTGGAGGTCCTTGGTGACTTCCTGGGTGGGAGCAGGCAGGGAAGAGCCTTCCCTTCTCCATCTGTTTCCTCAGAATGAAGGATAAGGTCTGGCAGCAGGGTGTTAAACGGAAGGGAAGGCAGCAGCTTACACGTTGGCTGTGTCTTTGAAAATACCCTCTGACTTGGAAACGTGAGTTTCTCATCCTGACTGCTTGTTTTGATTGTATCTTCTGTGTTGACAAAGGTTTGTACAGTTTGCCCAAATTTGAACCACTTCAGCATCAGCCCACCTGCTTTGTGGTGGTGCTGCCTTGTGGGGTCTGTCAGAGAGCTGGAGCTGAGGACTGCTGTGCTGAGGGTTTATCTTGGCCCACAAAACTTGGCAATGGCATTTTACAGGTGGTGCTGAAGGGGACAGCTTCATCCTGCACTGCTGCAAGGCATCTAAAAAGCAAGTTATATGGGTCCAGATCCTATGTCCAGATTGTCTGAGAGATTTTGAAATGGAGCTGTTGCTGATACTGAAACACTTGGTAAGATCCCTCTGACCAAGCCAGCTTGAGCCAGATGACTCTTAGGAAAGAATTATCTTAAGGAAGAAAAATCACTTTGAGGTCTCTGAAAACAAACTCCGTTTCCTCCAGGACGATGACACAAAATCACAAAATTAGGAGCTGGGAAATACAAAGCATTTTCATGAGCCATGGCATAAAACAAGTATCATTTCATGTTAGTGACTGCTGTGCTTCTGAGAGAGACTACTTCTCTGATAACTGGACAGGGGAGGGTGAAGTAAAAAGCACTTACATGAACAAAAAGGGCCATTTCCACTGATGTTATGTATTAGCTGAATGAACTGGAAGTATTTAAAATACTCAGCAAAAACTTCATACCAGTTGCCGTATGTATATACCATATGTACATACCATATGTATATACAGGTCTATTTTCTGGTTCTTCAAATTATACTGTACAGGATGAGTACCTGTTTATTAACTGAATAAGTAAGAGGACACTTTTTAATGTTCTTGCAGAAAGACAAGGTTTTTACATGTGTTGCTATAAAGTTTCTTTGAAGAGTCAGGTTTTGATGTGCTTGGTCCAGCGCTCACAGCACGGGGATCTCCTTGCAGGGAAATGGTGCTGCAGATCCTCACACACCCTGCCTCATGAGACCTCTTTTTTCTGGCATGAGAGTCCTTTTAACTTGGGATATTTTCTTCTCTGCTTTTCAGGTGACCACTTGAAAGTCTGCTCGCAAGGCTACACATGCTGCTCTCAAGAAATGGAGGAGAAGTACAGTCAGCAGAGTAAACATGACTTCAGAAACGCCGTCATAGAGCTTAGCAATCACCTACAAACCATGTTTAGTTCCCGATACAAGAAGTTTGATGGTAAGCGCAGAGACCTTGAACTTGATCTCCTTGGGATAAAAATATAAAAATCCCCATCCTGTTGTCCCCATCCCCATGCAGTCGTTCTGCTCTGTCTCCCCGTTTGCTGAGAGAAAGTTCATGACTCAGCTCACAGGGCAGAGCATGCCTTGTTTTGCAGTCCTGTGAGAGAGAAGTATTTGCTGATTATGGCCGCTTGTTTCCCAGAGAGGGAGATCTTTCTTTCTCCTTAATCTTTTGAAAAGCCATTTTGCTCTAATGTAAGATTGCAGATGGTTTTGTTGGTACATCTTCACAGCGTGCGTAATTGTAACATGCACATCTTGCAGCCCCAATCCACAACTATCTTGATCTTTCCCAGCACATTGTTAACCCACAGGATTTGTATCCATCTCACTTTTAGCCCTTGGGGCTAAGCAGAGCAGCAAATAAACACAGAGTGGTTTTGTGTGGAGGCTGAGGGTTCAAGTGAGATGCAGGGTCAGAACCATAATGAACAAGTCTCGGCTGAGTTCCCATCACTGGAGTGATGCTCATTGCTGCCAGATAAGCAAATGACTGGTCTTAGTATTGCGCTTGGGTCCACAATGTGTCCTGTCAGACTGGCTCTCCATAGGGCATGCCTGGCTCATGGGAGCTGCAGGAGGAAGCTCCCTTTGGAGGTAGCTGGCACACAGCCAGCACTGCCCACCTTGGAGCCAGGTGCTTTTCCTTTGAGAGCACCTCTGCAAACAGCTGAAGTCGATGCCTAGACATTGGGCACAGCACCCAACTGAGGTCCCAGGACATCTCCTGGTTTGCTGCTGAACTCTTGGTTGGTTCCTGTGGGGCTTTGCAGGTCCCTCAGTGCTCCCAGACACTGCAGCCCCCTGTGCCTGGGGAGGAGGAGCAGGATGTCAGGCTGCTGCTTGGATTGTCCTTGTTGGCTGGGGAAGTGACGTGACAGCCAGTTGTACATGGAAGTATCTGACAACTCAAGTGGACTGGGTTGCTCACACAATTCTGCTTATACATCACCATCACACTCTGTAGTTAAGGACAATTTCACTATGCAGCTCCTCTGGACCTTTTTTCTCCTTCTTTGGTCATTGGTTCAACATGAATTTTCTATGAATATCCCAAAGTCTGTGCCCTGAACGTCCCAGCGACCTCCTCTGCACTACTACAGCGGGTAGCAGCTTCTTGCTTTCAAAAGGGATTGGCACTAGGGTGAGAGAAAAAATCCCGGGGTATGAAATTGCACTGAGTCAAAGTGGAATTTTGCAATCTTCTTGATAGCATCTAAATCTGCTGGCTAAATATTTCCCTCTTAACCTCTGTTGTCTCTAACTGCTGGTACACCAAAGGGGTGATAGAGGGAGAACCAAAGTGTCTAGACTTGCAAGCTTATTAAATGCAGAACAAGATGCTTAATGAAATCCAGCCCATAGATAAGCCTTTTCAAAGAGACCAGAGGAACAGCATCTGCTTCACCTTAAGTGAACAACAAGGCTTTTTGAAATGGTGCACTGAAAACAAAGAGCATGCATGGGTTGCTGCATTAGTATCCCTGGTGTGGAGCAGACATCCTGTGAGGTGCATCTGCCCGTTTGTGGGGGGAGGGATGGCTGCAAGGCTGTGTGGGGGCAGGGGGACATTAAGCCAGGCTGAGATAGATGCCTGTCAAAGCACAAGGCTTCAAAATAGGTGAGCTTTGGAAGGGAGCCTGCACAAGCTGTTCTGTGTGCTCTGTGGTTCTCCTGTCAGCCCCTCAGACCATCCTCTGTGCTGGTCTCACTCTCACTTTAGCATGGGAAGTCCTTGACTGGCAGGTCTGGAAAGGGATGGTGTTGTCCAGCTGTTCCTGAAAGCTGGATTTACTGTGCCTGGCCTGACCCTGAAGGGTGTATGAAGGAGAACTGGCAACCTCCTCGGCCTGTCCCAAAGCCTAATGACTCTGTCTTTGAGTGCTGATATCAGAACTAAATCTTCATTTGCTGCAGACAAACCTGATTTAGGGAATTTTTTTAATCTTACCTGGGGTGGAAGTAAGAGATAAACTGTTTACCACCCTCCATCATTTACCTCTTGGGAGTCTTTTCATCATGACTGACTCTCTCCCTCCAGCCCAGTCACCTGGAGGCTGAAGGCACACCTTCCTGCTGGTTGCTGGGGCAGGTTGAGGAGTCTCCCCTCTGAGGTCCTCAGACTCTTGTGCAAAAATGTTGGAGTTCCATGCCATAGACTGCTGTGTTTTGTTTGTTTAAGAGCCTGCTGTTGAGTGTTTGGCTGCTTGTGGGATGACGTTTCCTTCCTTTGGTCTTGGTGCTTGGTCATCAGGTCAGCTGTGGTCAGTTGTGTCTTGCACATTTGAGTTCTTCTTGCCCAGCATAATTCATCCCACACTGTTTGATCAAATGTACCCAAACTACAGGAAGGAGAGGCAATCGAGACCCATATATTTGTCCTGATCCCTAGCGATGAGACTGGAAAAGGACACAATCCCTTCCAGAGCTGCTCTTCTGCATGGACGCAAGCTCTGATTTTACTGTTTGCAGCTCTTCAGGGCTTCCTTATCACTTGTAGCTAAATCCATTCAAATAGAAATAAAACTGACAAAAATGAGCTGTACACCTCCCCCAGTTTAACATGAAATCCTCTGTGCTATAGCTGTGCAGAGTGACTAAGTAGGCAGGATGAGTTATTACAGAGAACAAATTCACTTCAGCAAGTGGAACAGACACTTCTCTTGTGGGGTGTTGCATCCCCGGGCTGTGATCAGCCACTCCAGGATGCAACCCAAGCAGCAAACCCTGTCCTCCAGCCCTTTGGAAATCTTTGTTATGGCTTCCCTGGCTGCTTATCTCCCAGCCTTGACATTCAGGTCTGGGAGGAGAGGCAAACCTGTCCTGCCTCTCTTATGTGCTTGACCTTTACAGCAGTTGCTGTTGCAGGACAGTCCAAGTGGCGGCATGTCCTTTGGATGACGGCTGGGATGCCCTGTGGCTTCTGGAGCGTTTGCATCAGCTGTTGCTGGAGCGCTGTGTGCTGTTGGAACTGTTGCCAGAATTGCTCTGATCTGACACCAAAGCCGTACAGAAGTGGATTATCTCCTCTTAATCGGGAGCATGGAACAAGCTGCTGATTATCCATCCCCAAAGGGCTGACCAGGAGTCATTTCGGCTCCCAGTGCATAATGTGACAGCATCAGATCCTCTTGCGCCTATTTGGTTTGCAGGCACTGGGAGAATTTGTGAGCTCAGGAGTCCCATATCTTATATATCTTGTCTAAGATACAGAACAGGTTATGTATGCTCCCGGAGGTCTCCCCTATTGTAATTTAAACCACTAGCCTGATGGCAGTGTAGCAGTAAGAGATGTATTTTCAGCAGCAAGGGGAATGCTTTTTTGTTAAAATAAAAAATACTTGGTGAGTTGTTGGATTCACCATTGCTAAATGATTTTAGAGGTGAAGATTTGCTGGTTTATCTCAGCATCTTTATATGTTTATGGGCTTCATTGAGAAATTAGTGGGTAAAATTTTGTGGCCATGTAAGCATCTCCCTCCATGACAATGACATTCATGGGAAAACTATAACTGACTGTGGTGACATCTCATGCCACTGAAGCAGCTGTAGCAGTCAGGGATTTAAACACACCCTCCCTTTTTTTTTTTAATAAAATCTCCTGTGCCTTGTCTTATCTCCATAACTTAGTGCTCTCCTCTTCCCTCTCTCGGGGAATAATAACATTAATGGACTTAATGGTGACATTAAGACTCCATAAATGCTCAGCCCCATGTATTCAATTCGAACTTTCAACTCTTTTGACCTTTGAGGCTGAAGTTTTCCATGCCAGTCTGTGCTAGCCAACAGTGCTTTGGGGAAACTGCTCAGCTATTTTGAGGAATTGGAGCCAGGACAGGACATAGCCCATAACTTTACTGCAGTGTGTCCGCTGTTCTGTTGCTTCCTAGATAAGATGTTCATATTTTTACTTTTTAAAAACACATCGTGAATCTCTTGGAAGACGTAACTGTTGTGCCAAGCCCTTTTCTGGGGGGAAAAAATAGAGAGGCTGCTGAGTCCTGCAGGCTCCTTTTTTCTCCTGCCCTGGTATTTCACAAGCACTTTTGCTGTTGCATTTAACCAAAATGCGTCCCTTTCTTTTGTGCACTCCAGACTTAGAGAAGGCAGCAAACTTCTGCAGCCTTCATTGTACAGGAGTGAAGAGGGAAGTGTGTGAGATGGTCTGTGTCTGGGCTGAGCTGGCAATAGGTTTGGTGCTCCCAGTGCCCAGATGACAGAAGGATTTGTATAAAATGGTACAGCCCGAGCCTGCATCTGGGAAGCTATTAAATTCCGAGAGTTCCATTTCTGGTCCAGTCTCCCTGAATTTTCTGTTAGCATTAAAGATAAAACAAATAGAGAAGTGTAAAAGGAAACCCTTTGGGGACAATAAGCAGAAAGATACCAAATCCAAGAAGAAAGAGCTAGCCAGGGGTCCTCAAGTCCATGGTGCACACAGTCCCTCTGCTGTACAGGGAGTGGGCAGAGGGGCTGGAGAGGTATTCCTGTTTGTGGGCTCCATGTTTGTATTGGGCAGGTTAGCTTCAGGTACAGAATGTGATCAGGATGAGCATCTTTGAAGCATCCCAGGGTGCCCCTGACCTTCTAGTGTGAGCCATGTTACTCCTGGTTGCAATGAATTTCTTTCAGTAACTGATGTGTGGCTGAGTCTAAGAGACTGGTCAGGAGAACACTGGCCAAATACCTTCCAAACTCTGCTGAAACTGGAGGAAAAAGCCTGAAATTCATTTCTGAATTTAGTTTTTGTTGTTCAGATAACCCTTTGCTTTCAAAGGGTACCTGCTTGTCTCCAGGTACAAGTTATCAGGATGGTGTGCTGGTGCAGTGGGATGCACAGCCAGGATGTATTAATAACTGGGAAAGAGACAGAAGAGACAAGGGAAAGCTTTTGGTGCTCTCCTTTCTGCTGCTTCAGGCAGTGTGGAGGCAAACAGTTAAAGATGAGCCCCACAGGTACCCAGCCTGCTGCTCCTATAGTTAGAATTTGGCAGCCCATTGGGGTGCTCTGCCCTACCAAAATAACTGCCCTTTGGGGACCTTCATTTCTTGTTAACTCTTTTACTGGAAGCTGCCTGCGAGAGCAGAGACCTGGGCCCTCGTCCTGGTCCTTTGGCAGGGTCCCCCTGTGTCTGTGGCACCCAGGACCATGGAGTCAGTACTGGCTACCAGCACGTTCATCTCTGCAGGAGGCAGCTCCAGGTGTGGCACAGCTGGAGCACTGAGTAGAGACCTGGTGGACCTTTGCTGTGCCAGAGCAGCATGGGGTTTGAGCTTCTGAATAAACCTGTGTGGTGGGAAGAGCTCTCCCCTGCCACCCACCTTCAGACGAGTGCGCTGATGACCACAGTGTCATTAAGGTAGAAATAATAGGGTGGTTTGGTCTATGCTGCCACTCATATCGAGGTGAAGGCACAGCCTTGTTCTGCCCTGTCCAGAAATGGATGGCATCAAACCTCATACCAACCAGGGCAGAAAATGTTGGGAAGATATACCTCAAAGATGCCATTGTGGAGAGACCATCCTTTGGACTTGGTCTCGGATTGATGCTTACCCAGAATAGGGAGGTAGTGACTGCGGAGAACTGGAGGGAGGAACCACCAATACACTTCCTTTAGAAAATCCTACTTGTAGGCTTTTGTTTGTGATTTCCCACTCACTGCAGCAGCAATGAAACGAATTGTCTGCTGTCTGTGCCTTGGAAGTTTGCTTATTCTTTGTTTTTGTTCAATTGGCTCATCTGCATTTGGAGGTTTTTAAGGAGAAACATACACCACTATAAATTTTAGTCTTGTCCTTTGAGAAGGGTGATGCTTGTCTGACAGTGGTGGGAACCAGACCTCTCTTTTGGAAGGCTTGGAAAGATCCTAAGGTCAAGTTCAAGTTACCACAGAAGTAGGAAATCTCGTGGTGGGGGAGGTGAAGGGGATTCCTGGCCTGTTGGTTAGGAGGGGGGAAAAAAGATACTAGATCTTGTAACTTAGCAAAGACTTCAACAAGGGGTAAAAGCAGTTTGTGTATGAGCTTGGAGGGATCTTATGTGATCTCAGGTCAAAGCAGTTCTGCTCTTAAGGTCACAGGTAAACTGCTCTTATTCTTTTGGGGATTTTTTCCCTAAAAGCAAAGATGTGGGCAACAGGCTTTGTACTTGGCTACAGCAAACATGCCTGGTGCTCTCTAGTTACTAATTGCTGCCAACCAGTCAATGAGCTATTGTTTGTCTGCTTAAAATTAACTCTCTCTTCCTCCTTCCTGCACAAAGGAGCCACCAAGCTTATGTGCATAGTCCTGGCAGCTGCTCCCCTGGATGCCCGTTTTGGTGGTGGTGGTTCAACTTGGGGGTGTGATAACCCACTGGTGCAGGACTGGAGCTATTTTATTAGTGTTTTATGTACTGTAATGTCTTAGTGTCCAGTCACTCACATGCTGTCTGAACAAATAAAGAAGCAGCCCCAGCTGGAAGAGCTCTCCCTGCAAGTGAGATGAGGGTAACTGAGGTAATTGGAACGAGAAAGACATCTCTACTTATCAGTAGTGCAGGCCCTCCTCACACTCTGATAACAGTGGGAGAGGAGGCTTGGGAAAACACATACCTGTGAAATACCTTAGTGAATGTCCCAGAAAGCTTCTTTGAGTTGGGAGGAGGTGGAAGGCAGCCTGAAGGAGCTCACTTCCAGGTGAAGTTTGGGCTGGAAGCTTGGTGTATTGGTACCAAGTGGATGTGGGGCAGAAGCTGAAGCACGTGAGGAAATCACAAGTGTGTCTGAAGAGATTGAGGAATAGATGCAGCGAAAATTAGACATGGGGGGGAGTGGAAGGAAGAGCAAACAATAAAGGAAGAAGAAACAGCTGCAGAGAGGTGCATTGAGGAAGAGTACTGTTGAGTTGTTGCAAGGAGGGGGATGGAAGTGCTGGGAATGATGGACCTGCTGCTTGGGGAGGAGGCAACATGGAAGCAGTTGGAGAAAACTCGATATAGCTAACCCAAAATGGGATGTGTGAGCAGTGACAGTCCCTGAAACCAGGGATAAGGAGGCTATGAAATCTAGGTTCATCCCGCTCCATGTGATGTGGCACACCAGGATGGACTAAGAGGGACGAAGGGTGTTACTTGCCGTTTTACCTAATTCATGGGATGACCGGTACATACAGCAGGATGCAATGTGTTGCTGTTTGTTTCTTGAATCACAGACAGCAATCTCCACATTGTTTGTTCTCCTTCATTGCTCCTTATTCTCTAACAAGCTCGGTCTCAGTGTGATGGTGGTACCCAGTGCTGTGTGTTATCTTCTGCCCTGCTCTTCTGGACTCCTCCTTAGTCCACAGTGCTCCAGAAACCAGAACTTACAGAAATCTTGGGGTTTGGTGGTTTTGGGGTTTTTTTTTTTAACCTTTGAGGCTGTGGCCCAGTTGTTTTTGTTGTCTTGACTTTGACTAATCAAGCAAAGTTTGGGGAGATATTGTTCCTCTCAGCTCTGCAGTGTTCATGTATTGGGGCTGTTGCTGTGACAATGACAAGATTTAAGCCTATACTTCTTCAAGCCCTGGAAAGAATTCTTCCCATGTCAATAAGTACTAACACGTGTTTGGAAACAGGACAGATACACAGCTTGTGGATCTGCCCTGCCCTTCCTGAGTTCATATTTAGTAATTGTGTTAACACTGTGTTCATCGGTTTCTCAACACTTCCGGGAAAAGGTTGTTAAGATAGGGTTTGTTTTTCCCTGGTGGAAATTACAAATGCTGCATATGCAATAAAGGAAGTGAAAGCATATTAAAAATAATGAAGCACACTCAGAAAAAAATTAATTGCTCTTCTCCCTTTGGACTAGGTGGCATGGCTGTTGATGGCTTCAGCCTCTGGGTGAAGAGAGCTGTGAAACATTTGTCTCTTTTCTCCCAAATTCCTTTTATCTGTCTGGATTGAATTTTGCTTCACATGGTAGGAGCAGCTGCAGGGTGGAGTTTGCATCCACAGATGCACGTCTGGAAAATGCTGGCGCCGGCCCTTCCACAGCACAGCCTGCAAGGCCTTGGCTTGGGCAGGAGCATTCATCTGGGAATCCCTCTTGCTGTTGTGGACATTTTATGAGTAAACCTTTTAAGGAGAAAATATAATTAATCTTTGTGGCAGTGTTCTGTACGCACTAGAAGGCATAATTGTCTACACAGACAAGCAAATTAAAGGTTTTGGTGAGATAGATGCTCCTTAATTGATCATAGTCTGGACAACGTATTAAGAGTATGCTAAAAAGCTGGGTGGCAAATTATCTGAAACTAATTAGTTGTGCGTGTAAAAATTCAGCATGTTCAATATGTGTGCTTGAACCTGGTTTTATTTGTTTTTTAAGGTGGTTGAGTAATTGCACGTCTACCTGAGATCTGTTTGTGTAGTTCATTTGCAAGCCTCAAAAAGAATAAGGCAAATTGAAAACTCATCTCTAAACTAAGGAAACCTGGCGCATGGGAAATGCAGCATGTCTGGTAGCTTTTGGGAGCAGAAGGGTGTGTGGCAGCCCTGGTGCTCTTTTGGAAGGGCACCAGCACACCTGAACATGGCCAACAGCTGGGTGTCTGTAGCAAGCACATTGATTCAACAGCCTTGCTGAATTCTTGGATAAGACTTGACCTTTTTTTGCACCGCAGTTAAGGTTTCTTTTGTTCTATAAAACATGGGAGTTTTAAGTGCTGAGCCGTGGGTCACTGATGATTTGACTCTTTGCAGTGGCTACGAGAGGAGTATGTGTGGTGCTGTGAAGCACTGTGCCTCTCTGTGTGAAAGTATTCCCTGAAATAAATGTGTTTTGTTCCTGAAGATAAAGAAATTGAAAGTACAACTTTGCACTCCTGTAGTGGTGAACTATGGATTCAGCCCTGAGGGCTCTGCCTGGAGCAGGGCTGGGGACGCCGAGGACACCAGTGCTCTGGTCCTAACACAGGGCAGGTGGTGGCAGGAGGCAGTTCAGACCAGGCAGTTTTGCAGCTTTTTCTTTTGTTGCCAGCACATGTATGGAAATGCCAAGCCTGTCAGTGGGTGAAGGGGAATGTGCCCCTTTGATGTGTTCATCTCATTTCTAGGAGCTGCTTTTGATTTAGGTTGGACTGTGCCCTAAAGCACCAGGCTCTCATCAGCAAAGGTCCTCTTGTATGAAAATCCCCCTCTTGAAATATCTGAAAACGTTAGCACAAGGAATAGGAAAACACTGCATCCCTTCTTACTTAAAAAAAAAAAAAGAGAATATTTTCAGATGACACGTATGAATCCAAGATCAAAAATACATAGCATTTGAAAGTTGAAAGAAGTAGATGTGTTGTTTGGAGGTGGGATTTACTCTGTCTCCCAGTGGGTGGAGTGATTGCATTTCTTCAGTTAGCTCACGTATCTGCAATTTGGAAGAAAGATTGTTTTGAATTATTCTGGCAGAGGAATCTGATGTCATGTGGAAGCACCTTGGGGAGATGCAGTGCTCTCCTGCACTGGGTTACTGGCAGGGCTGGTCTGCCCTCAAGCTGCAAGGAGGTAACACATCTTATTACCTGAAAAAAAGGAAATTGCCAAGTAACTATGATTATATTTCCCAATATGCTCTTTTGAAGAAGAATTTGTTCAAAAGCAGACTTTTTTCCCCAGAATTTTTATTGCAGAGATGGCACATATGCCACATCAGTCTTTTATACCATTTCATGACATCTCTAGGCTTTCACTGAGTGGTGGGCATTGACATTCTACCCTGAAATTCAAAAATGTTGAAAGAATAAACAGAGCCCAGAGCTGTAGATTGTCTGACTGCAGATTTCTGCATTTTCTGCCTCTAAAAGTTAATTGCATTAGAAATACCATCTTCCTTTGAGTATCAAAGCCTGTAGAATGCACGGGATTTATTTTGCAGTACAGACAAATTTTAAAATTGTATCTTGGCGTTAAGAAAGGTTTTGTGGCTCTGGTCCCACTGGGCAGCTCGACAGTGCTGGTTCCTTCAGCCTGGAGCTCATCCTCCTGAGCATCGCCTTGAGTGAGAAGGTGACTTTGCATCAGCAGGTCTTGACTGAGGTGTGTTGAAGCAGTACAATATGGCCTTGCTCCTGAGTCAGGTTGGACCAGAGCTGAGTGTGCCATGTTACTCGAGGTATTGTCTGCGGTTCATCCTCTCTGTGTAACCCAGCCATCTCTGCACACTTTGCTCTTAGTCAGGACAACCAGGGAGACCTTCGAGCCATGTGCTGCTCTTGCAGGTCAGTTTGTGAAGCCCTTCCCCAACTGTGTGTGTGCTTGTGCCTGTTTGTCGACAGAGGGGCCAGCTCTTATTGGGGGAGTTTAAGCAAAATAACTGGAGGGAAGACAGAGCTTGCCATCCCTCCAGATATAGCAGCATCTGAGAGCACCAGCAAAATATGATTTGTCATTTGTGAAAAATGTTTGTGTTTGACAGCTTTTCACAGGAAGCCTGTCAGAGTGATAATTTAATGAGTACAGATTGCTTGCAACACAGCTGTAAAATGTGCTTTTACAGTGCTGTAAAATAAGCAACGGAGGCCTTTGTGTGTTTGCTTTGTTTGAGAACAAGTCAACTTCTAATACAAATGAAAGGTAGTCATTTATTCAGTCAAGATGGAAGAGAGGAACCTGCCATTTTTCTTCTTGTGGTGGCAAGGTTAATGCTGGGTTATGTTGATGTTTCCTAATCAGCTCATTTCTGTGAAGGGAAGAATTAATATCTAATTAGATATAGGGAGTTACTAGTCAGATTAGCATTTAATTCCTAAAAACGACTTTCAGGCATTTTTCTTTTTGTTGCAGACATCTGTGCCCGTAGTTTGTACAGAGAAAATAATGTTTCTTCTGGTGCCCACGCTGATTTTTTGATGTGGAGATAGAAACTGAGGGTGCAGACTTACACTATGCCAATAGCTACACTAAAATATATCTATATATATATTTTAATTGCTGCTGCTGACCAGGTTAAGAGTGACATGCATTGCATGGAGGAAGGTGCCATGCACATCCCACTGCTGGATCCATCCCTGCTTGCTGGTGTGGCATGGCCCTTCATCCCCAGTGATGTGCTTGACATCACTCCTCTCCACCATCCCAACCCCATCTCTACCCCAGGAGCCTAAAGGTGCCAGCATTGGTACCCAGGGGCCAAGCCACAGGTGATGGTCACCAGGGCATCCTGTCTGGCATCTTCAGAAATACAGGCATGTGCTGGCAGGGGTGGATGCTGACTCCATGCTGTAGACACACAGCCTCCTCTGCCCCCCATCCCTTCTTCTTTGGGAAGTGGCACTTAAAAATGGGTGTTTTCTGTCCATGAAAATTATGGTTGAAGCTTGAGCCAGAGATAACAGCTTTGTGCGTGTGTGCTGCCTCCTTCAGCAGTGCTGCCTTGCGCTTTTGGAAGTGCTTAGGTTTGGCGGGAAATTTTCATTTCCTTTATTTACCTTCCTTTCGGGCAGGGAAAAGCTGCTGGCTGGAAGGGCTGCAGGTGCACAAGTATTTTCTGCTAATTAGATTGCAGGGTTTTTTTCAGGATAATTAATGAGCATACCTGGTTCTAGCCCACATGAAAAATTGCTAAGAGATGAAGAGCTCTAAAGCCTGGATACAGTTTATTCAGCTTCCACTGTGGAGTGTAACCAATAAAATGAGTTTGGGCAGGAGAATAAATTGGTTATTCTAATATGGATGTATTACTTAAGATAACCTTCTTGGCTTAAAACATTGCTTTGGGTTCTTTAGACTGATGATTGGAGCTATCTGATAGATTTGCCATCAATATAATTTCAAAAATCTAATTATTTTTCTGGCAGGTTTTGTGCCTGGTACAAAAGTATTTAAATAAAAAACTTATTTGATGATACTAAAAGGTCTGAGCAAAAGAAGGAAGTGAGCCTTCAGAATGATTAAGTGAATAAGAAATTAATATACACCAAGCTAATCTCTGTAGTATAAACTCAACAGAAAAATATCTTCCTGGAGAGGAAATGCCAGTCATGGGAATGAAAGTGGAGGTTCCTGCTGATATTGGACAGAGGACATGTTGGAGGTTTGAAATCAATCTCCTCTTCCCTGGATCATTTCTCTTGTGCTCCTAAGAGGCTGCATTATATACAGTCATGTCAGGCACTGAACCCCATGACTTTGTTCCTCAGGAACTCATGGAATGTTTCAGTTTTTCCAGAAAATGTTGTCTGTGTTAGGCTTTGTTTGTACTGGAGCACTTTAAAGACGAAAATCTGAACTTCAGCATACTTTTAATGTCTTTTAACAAGGTTTAAATTCACACTGGGCCAAAATATTTCCTCC
>VYZQ01050323.1:0-14044 GCA_013400655.1 Mystacornis crossleyi
CCCGGCCCCGCTCCTGCCCCGCGCCGCCGCCAGAGGGCGCCGCTAACGCGGGCCCAGGCCCTGCGCGGCCGGAGCGGGGCTGGAACGGGGCAGGAGAGGGGCCTGGAACGGGGCAGGAGAGGGGCCTGGNTCTGGAACGGGGCAGGAGCGCGGCATGAGAGGGGCCTGGAACGGGGCAGGAGAGGGGCCTGGAGAGGGGCAGGAGCGGGGCATGAGAGGGGCCTGGAACGGGGCCTGGAGAGGGGCAGGAGAGGAGCCTGGAACGGGGCAGGAGCGGGGAATGACCGGGGCCGGAGCGGGGCCTGGAGCGCGGCCGGGGGCGCTGCCGTGGAGCGAAACACGGGCACTTGCACAAGTGTGCAGGAGGGTGAACATTCTCCCCCCACTGCCCCGCCTCGCCCGAGCCCTAAACGATTGCTTTAAAGAATGAGGTGGAAAAGTGTTCGCGTAAAAGCATCACTGTATCCGTTTCAAAAAGCACAGGGTTTATGTTTGCTTGCTTGCATCTTTTATTCACCCTAAATGCAGAGGAACCTCGGGTCTTTTCAGCTTTCTAGCACGTCTTTGAAACCGAGTGACTTAATTTCTTTGCAATCCTCCACTCAGCGTAGATGTTATCCTAATTCTATTACCACTTAACTATGTTAACATAATTCTATTATCACTTGTGTTCAGTTTATACATGAAACAAATCTCTTCGTCGCTACCCAGCATTTCTTATTTCGTATTTGGGGTTCTGCCTCTACTAGAATTCCACGGCACAGAATTTGGTGTTCTGCCGCTACTACAGAGAGGGTCCAGCTCACCTTTCTGTTCGGTAGGAAAGAGAAATGTGAAAATCACTGTGGGGATGGTGGGATGCAATATGTCACGAGTTGTGCAGAAATTCCATGTCTATCTCTGCCTTGTGCTGCTCATACGAGAGACATTTTTTTCTACTGAAGTGAGGGTATCTGGTAACTGCATCCCAAGTTAGTCTGTAAGCTTGAGTCTCCCTAATCCCCAGTATTTCCAGCAGTGATCTAATAAATAATTTTATCTTTTAGCTCAAGTTGTTTTTAATTAGTCAAAGAAGTTGGAGTAGACTCAGTTGTGTAAGAAGTAATAGCAGCACTAGACCCATGGTAGATTTTTCAGGTATTCTTGTTCTTGGAAAAAAAATTCAAGATGTTGTTAAAACATTTTCTCTTGAAAGGAAAATGGTTTGGGATTTTCAGATTGGCATAGAAGAACATAAGCAGTGTCCTAAGTATCAGGCCAGGAATTTAGCCACTCAACTGTATTTTTTCCATGCAAATGCAAGCATGAATAGACTAATATGGTAACTATTAATTTTGTTGCTGCTTGAGTCCATGCTTGCGAGTGTTTTCTCTTCCAGCAGTACAGTCTGTTTCATTACCTCACTTATACCTACATTTTCTCTCAAAATTAAAGATAGTGAAAAAAGCTGCCCTAAAATTTTGGCGATACAGTTCTCATTTAAAATTGCATTTTTTTGACTGTTCAAAATAATCACTAGAGCTATTCTGCTTTTCTTCCATAGAAGAAATTTTAAATTATATTTGCATTTCACAGGGCAAAATTAGTGAGCTGGAAGAGAATCACATGGTGGCTTTTCACTAAATTCAGTACCAAGAACCTGGTTTTCAACAATTTTACCATTGTTTTTTCTTATGAGTGCATGGCCATAGCTTGGAAAGGAAACCATGAAGTTTCTGACATGTAAGATGTATTAGCTGAAATCCAAAAGATTCTTAAAAGCCGTAAGTCACTATATAGAGCAAATTTTCATTACTATTTATAAGGTAAAAAAGCTTACTAGCTTTTATCACCTGGCGCATTGCTGCTGTCAGGTAACTGCAAGTTTGTCAAAAACTTCAGGTACTTGTGTGAAAATTGTAATGACGTAGTTAACATTTTCATAGATTTACCTCTAGCTAAGCTTGTGATTTCGATTCCCTTTACTAAATTCGAGGCTCATTATTGAAGTTCTTCTGTTTGTAGTTCGTCTCTTCAAATTCAGTCTGATGAAACATTGTTCTGTGTAAGACATCTAATAGACCTCAAATGTTTATTAGGATTAATATTGCAATAAGTACTGTTAATAACTAACACACTCTCCTTGAAGTTCCATGTTTCTTTACTCTTTGGCCCTTCAGTGGTGTGGTTTCGTTTAGAGTGAGAGATTCCGACTTCTACTCTACTGTAAATAAAGTCAGTGGAAACAAAGTCAGCTTTATTCTAGTGTTTAAATGACGCATGTGCTTCTGGAGTTGTGGATGTGTGTCCCTTTAAAACTTGGAGAATGGAAGAATTTCAGCTTTTCTGAACACCTGTTACTCATTCACCATGGATTTTTACATCATGGGTTTCTTGCTTGCATTTTAAACAAATGTTTATTGGAAGATTGAACCATGTATTGACCAAGAGGCTAAGCAAGACATCAAGTGCTTAGTGAAACTTTCAAGATGGGAATAGTGAAGCAAGGCATATCTGAAGAATTGTTTGAGTAGTGCAGGCACTGACCTTTGTTTCAGACCCATCAGCTTTTCTGAAACTATTTTAAAAGTATTTGTGTGGTTATTTCAACAAAAAGATGATGTTAAAACAGATTTTTCTGTTCTTTATTGTGATTGAGCACTTTGTTTCCAAAGGTACACCTTACATCTGGTAGCAGTATGTGATTTCAAGATTGATTAAAGTTTATCTGTTTTGTGCTTCTGCATGGTCTGTTATGGATTATAACAGATAAAGTGCAGCCAGGTGTGGGTACAGAGCCATCATTAATATAAAATGTAAGTTCTAAACCCCTCAAAATATTGGAAGGTCAAAGTGTTGATACAGCTAAGTTATTTGCAGTCACTGTCATCTTTCACAATCATGATGAATCACAATCTTTCAAATTCAAGAACAGCATAATGAGTACCATGGTTTGAAATCATTGTAGGGAATTTGAGGAAGTGATTAACAGCCGAATACAGCTAAAGATTAATTTAGCTGTTAATCTGTACACAAAATCTGTCTTTCTCACCTTTATTATGATTGATAATTAAAAAAAAAATACTCTCCAGTGAAATAAAATAGAAGAAGTTCATACTAGAAATTAGGAAAATCTTTTTCACTGGATGGGTAGTGCAAAACCCATTGCCTACAGAGGCTGTGGGATCCTTTTCCTTGGGTGTTTCCAAGACTCGGACAAAGTCATGGATAACAATGTGTTGACAGCAATCTCACTTGGAGCAGCAAGTTGGGTGGAGACCTCTAAAGGACTCTTTCTACCAATAGTTCTGTGATTCTAGGGTATAAAAGAACTGGGAGTAGAACATGAACATTTGACATGGTTGAACAAAGTTTAACATTACACCTGGTTTAATGGTATTTAAGATAATTTAATCCTAATTTTCATGGGGAAACTTGTCAGTTCTCTCTGACTGACATAGGCAATTAAACAATGAGCTGTAAGAGAGAACTTTGAAGGAAGCTATTGGTAGATACCTAGATTTATTAGTAGATTTATTTAAAAGAGCTAAATGCACTTTCCATTCTGAAAAAACAGTTGAAGTACAAGGATTTAAAAAGCTCAGTTTGCACAAGCAACTTGCAGGCATCATGTTCCTAAGATTTAAATGCAACCTGAACTGACATACAGTTGTAAGAAATTTAATCATGTTAAACTCTTAAACATTTTCCTTTTACACACTGAAAAAGAAGGTGGTTTTTGACCTCTAATTGCTCAGGCTGAGAAATTTTGTCAGGATTCTTTGTTCATACAACAAAAACACAGGATATCTGGAACATTAAAGAATAACTGCATTAATGTGGCCAGCTAGGCTTGTCTGTGAACAGAAGCATTCAGACTCTATTGGTAGAAAAAGAATTAGACCATCACTGAATGTTTTAAAAATGTGATTTTAAAGGAAAATTCCAGTGATATAAACAGGAGAGTCAGTAGCAGTTGGATAAAAGGAAGTTGTATCTCGTGTCCTGCAACACATATTTTGCCAAATGTGTGATCAAATTCAGAAGATCTAGGCTGCAGTATTTCTGGCTAACACAAGTGATCTTTTAGAGACAATGACTATGCTATAACAGAACAAACACATACATACCTCTGAAAAATATAGTTGTGGGAATTTCCCATAGGTAAGGCAATTAATTTGTTAAACTGATCAGCCTTAGTTAACCGGGACTTTGAAGATCAACACCCATATCCTAAACTTCCCCTGCGAACTTCAAATGGAAAACTGCAGGTTGCAAAGCATATGTTGTGTGTACTCACAGTGTTCTGCCGTTCAAGCGAGGTGCTGTATTCTGCTCATAGGGTCTAGACAGATTTCACCAGGGAGGGGTTTGCTGTGTTAGTTTTATCTGAAACTGAGGTGGGTATAATTATCATTGTGAGATCTACTTGGAATAAAGGAACCTAATTTCTTATTAATTAGATCAAAAGAGTGGCTATTCTAAAAAGGTAATTAACTAAAGAGAACTGGGACAGCTCAGGCACAGCCTTTTTCTGTGCTGACCTATTCCTAACCTAAACTATTTTAAGTCTTTTACAAAGCACTGTGGGTTTCTATTTTTTTGTTCTGAACGTAACAATATTGGTACATAATTAAATGTTGTCAATTCATTTAACTCATGCATTCATTTTCACTTACTGAAAGCATGTTTGTTAGAAAAGCCCCTCAAAAAATCCAACAAAAAACATCTAGATGCCTGCCTGATTCTGGTGGAGGTTACCATTTTTTATCCCTTTCTTTAAAAGAAAGGCCTATCAAGAGCAGTAAAGTCATGTACATGTTTTAAAACAATAGCAAAATCCTGTCCAATTCAATGCACCATGGAAAGTATCCTGTAATAATAGATCTAATTGTAAAATTAATGTCAATACATGCCTTTTATTTAATGGTAGGCTCTTAGAAATGTCTCCAATTTCACTAAAGAATCCTGTAATTGGGAAATGACTAATCAAAATTCCAGATATGGAACACAGGCCTGCTTGCACCTCATGGGGAGTAAATGTTCAGCCTCAGCTTTGGCCGTGAGCTTACCTGCTCTCAGCTGTAAGGGATTAAAGAAGTATGTGCTTCAGCCAAGGAGAGCAGCATCTGGAAGCAACTTGCTGAAAGAAGTGGGGCTCCAAGAAATGAGGTGACTTGATGAAGTGTCCAGCCTTTTGCAATATTCTTTGGTCAGGAGAATAGCTGAGTTAGAATTTATGACTTGCTCTGAGCAAGAAGTCTCTGGGGCAGACTGGGTGTGGTGTTCTACTCTAAAGCAGCTGGTACAGATTGCCTTAAAAAAATAATTATGGTAATACTTCAACTCTGATTTAAAATATAAGTTGTATTTCCCTCATGGCTAATCCACTTTCTGTGACCTGGGAGATAATGAATTGTTTTTCTCTCCACTGGAGGTGGTCAGTAGCCTTTGGTACTTGTGGAGCACAAGGGGGAGTTGACAATCACTCATTCCCTTCAAATTGCATAATTTAATTCATTAGCTCAATGAAATTAAATGCAGAGCAGTTGTTTTCCGCTAGTTCTAATGCCTGACTTGTGTTTCAGATCCATGGATGGGATTTGCTGTTCAGAAGTTTTTCCTCTTCCCTGCGTAAGGTGTTATGAGTCAGTGGGGCTTCATTTAGAGGTTGGTGGTGCTGAGGAGGTGTTCCCATCCCCTTTGCTCTGAACCATACAGTGCTGCATGCTTTTTAGGGCATTTTTTTCCTCCGTGAGCTGACTGAGGTCTAACATTGGCTGTTTAGCTCTTGGGTGGTTTGGCGCAAAAGTTGTTTCAAAGGAAATGGCAAGCACACATGGTTGAGAGGAAGCAGTATTGCACCATTGCATCAGTTCAATTGTCTTGTGAAACGCTTTTCTGGCTGTGTCAGCTGAGTGAAGAAAAGTCGTGACCTTCTGTTAGAAACTTACTCAGAAAGTACCTTGCTTATATCTTTAGGCTACTATCAATGTTACTGAGCCCTCAGGAGACACGAGTTTGTCCGCATGTCTGCCCTCATGTAAATGCAACAAACTTACTACCACTTCTCCTCAGTTTGTGTCTTTGTGCTGTGTTAAAGCTGTATAAATGCACTCCTCTTAAGCCTTTCTTTAGGGATCAAGACATTACATTTCGTGTGTAAATGCTTCTGATAATTTCTCAAAGTCTTCAAGATCATTTATGCCCGTTATCACCTAAAATAAAAGCTACTAGTGCTTTTACTTAAGTGCTTCTTAATCCATGTTTCCATTTTGCAGTATACTGTAGAGAATCTCTGTTCTAGCAAATCAGAAATGCTTATTTTTTCACAGACTGAATAGGGGCTTCTTTTCACATTGTTTTCCACCCCTTCATCATTTTTACATTTTGGTAATGGAGGTATTGCTGTTTGCACACACTTTTGCTTTTGTATTGTCAACAGGCACAGTACTTACCAAAAGTTTATTGACTGTGGTAGCCCTCTTGAAAGAGGAATACTGGTCATTGATCTTGTCAAGGGAGGCTATTAGAAATGGTGACCTTGCTTTTGACAGTTTTTTGTAATATTGGGCTCTTACACCAGAGTATGGAGTTCAGTTGTCTTTTCCTTCACTTTCTCAGTGCTTGATGGATGCTATGGGTACGAGCTCTCTATTTCCATGGTACAACTAAATAGTTTGTCAGTTGGAAAGGAAACGAGATGTGTCATGGAAGTGGTGATTCTGTCACCAGTGAGTTTGTTGCTTCATGTGGATGTTCCAAAATTTGATGGTGATAGAGCAACCCCCTGTAGTTTCAGTGTTTTGGTTTTTTTTCTATTTTAAACAGAGAGCAGATATAAATGTGAGACAGCAAAAAACCATGCACTGATCTCGTGATTTCTTTTGGCAAATAACTGTGTGGTAGTATTTGGCATTAGTTTAGAGAAAGATAGCTGTAGAATAATTTACTTTTCATTAAGGCACCATCTTTAAAAATTAGAGATTAATTTTAATCCTGACACCACAGCTTTTAATGATATTTTTTAAGAGGGTGAATATATAATAAAGGAAGGCTTTAGCTCTATAAGAGGACTTGTGCTTTAGTTCTAAGACAATGAAACATGTTGCCTGATGTCCATCACTAAAGAAACCTAAAGAAATAAATGCTTTTGAACCATATGATTTGTATTTTATAAGCTTCTTACAGACTACAAATTCTTTTTTATTCATGGTATCATTATTAAAATTACTCCTATGCAGTTATCATACAATGCTTATTTAATAGAGTTGCAGAAGTGAATTGTGTCTATTATTCTAGAAGTTTTGAGCTAATCAGAGACATGTATTTTGTATATGATGTTCCTTTTTAGGCATCAGTTTGAGTGGAAGTTTAAAATACTGTTTTGATTTTGTGCAAATGTACCTGAATAGATACAGAAGGAATATGTGCAATTGAAGAGAATCCTAGCAGGAACCACAGATGAGTAGACATTCAGCTCTTCTTCATTCATTGTGTTACTTCAATTTCTTTCTCTCCGCTTTCCTTGTCATGAGGAATTTGGCACCTTCTTCATTTACAGATGTCTCTTTAGCAAATTTTTTATTTTTCCAGTATTATGGTGACAGTGTGTCTCGGTTCACATTAAATCTCAAGGAGCTACAGATGTCGAGAGAATGACGTATTTAAAAAGGGAAGGCAACTATTTAGAACACTTGACCATATGCTAACTTCGTTGCTATTCAGACAGCACTTCAGCACATGCTTAAAAGATGCTATCAGTAGAGAAGCTGTCTAGCCTTAAGACTGAAATTCAAAATAAGGCAAAGTTACTGCTTTAAAAAAATCATTTGGCATCTACCTCCCCTGTTGATTTAAACAGGGTCTACTGGTGCTATGAAGGTCTGAAAGAAATTGTCCATGTAATCTATGGCTAACTTTTATCCCTACATGCAAGGATATAAAGAGTTTTAAGCAGTTTCTTCTATCAGGATCTTGAAAACATCCTTCTATCAGGATCTTGAAAACTTAAGAATTCCTTTAATTACCCATGGTCTGACAGAGAGGTTCTGCAACTTTTCACAAAGCTGTGACCTCTGATTCGAGGCATCCAACTAATGCTTGCTAGAGTAGAGATAGAACTGGATGTTTCATTTTGGATACCCAATGAAAGATGTTAAATTAATGATGTTAATTAAATCTTGGTATGGCAGTCTTAAATATTCAGTTAGTGATTCAAAATATATAGGAAAACAAAGTTAAGAACAGCCTTTGTATTTGTAATGCTTTTGTTAACATCTATTATTTTAACTGCATATAAAACAAATGTGATTCATTTAGATAGACTGAATGTTGGAAGGATGACAAGGTAGTCTGATTTCAAAAAAGTGTTTAATTTGTTGTTTAGATAAAGGTACATTTGCAGTATTTGTGTTCTAAGTGTTTCAGCATTCCATGAGGGGAAAAATGGAACTGAGGGTCAAGTGGTGTAAAAGTGTAATTATTCTTTAGAACTGAGATATTAGTCCAAAAAAACACCCCCAGTCACTATAAATTCAAAAATAGGCTCAAATGATTTGTATCTGAATAACTTACATGCTCGTATTTTTAGAATTCTTGTGTTAATAATTTTCAATAATCTAACCTAAACCGTAATCCTTTAAGTGCAGAAAATTTGGTTGAAATCCAAGCAGCAGAAAATAACAAAGAATCACAAGCAAGGTGGGATGTATTGAAGAGTAAATTGCACTCATGATTGAAAGGTAATACGCACTCGTTATATGTAATAGTTGTTAGATCATGTTTGAGATCTTGGGTAGAGGATAAAGTACCCAAATAGGGACCTAAAAGCTCTATCTGAAAATAAGAACTGCATTAACAATACAGGGTTGTAGAACTGATAGGATGAAGCTGACATTGCAGTACAGAAAATGAAAAGAAGGTAAAGGTGGAATATGAAAGGAACTATAATGACATGGGAGGTTATGTCATATAAACAGTAATTTCCACTGTGTCCAGAATAAGAGAGACTCTGGGGAGGTGACAGCAGGGATCTCCAATAGATGGGAAGAATCATTCAGACACTGAAGAGCTTGAAATTGTCGAACACATGAAATGCTTTCATTGTCTCACTATTTACAATGGCAAATTCAGGACAGATGTCTAAAAGATAAGTATTTTTAGGAGTCTTGAAGGGGAAATATTAAAGGGAAGCAGAAAAAGAAAATTTTAAAAAATGATCTTTAACCATCTGATTTAAAAGCAAAGCCAAGTGAACTGGATCCAAACTGACAGTATGAAGAAAATTGTGACTTACATTGACTGGTATGTTTTGAGTAGTAGGGCCAAACTCTCTATGATATTTCTTTATTGATTTTGAACCATGACTCAAAATATGTCCTGACACAAACGGCTGCAGATTAACCAACAGAGTGCTTTTTAGAGGAACTGAGAGTTTTAGACTGGGGGCGGATTTGAGAGTTTTAGAGTAGGGGAAATATTACAAATGATACAGAGATGTTGATCAGACTTGAAAAAAATTGAATTCTAGATTTTTTTAAAGTTATTTCCTTCCACAGCTTAATTTTGGTTTTCTGTCCATGTAATATTTTCCTCTGAATTATACTCTTATATAATCAGTATAGCCTGACACAGAGACTCATGAGAATTTTATCCTGTAGTGGGAATTATCCAAATGATCTAAATCTGTTACTGCATCTTTGATGTGTCCTTGTCTTTTCCTTGCTTCTGTCTAGCCTTCCAATACAGAAAGGTGACCTACGATTTCCCCTTCTCTGTCTTCCTCTCCCAACATCACTGAATTTTTTCCACATGACTCTGAGTCTGATGCCTCTATTTAAGTTATGGTTGCTTCGCATGGACTTTATCTTCCCTACCGTGGCCACCTCCATGCAGTGAGAAGCACGTAAAAATTATCCAAGTCTGACATGGCTAAGTGGGATCTCAGCTAGCTAAGTGAAGTATTTAAAGAGACAGTACAGTAATGCATGAGTTGAAACTAACTTTGTGGAATTGTTTCAGTTCTCAGTTGTGTCTCAAAAAGTGTTCTCAATTAGACGTTCATGCTACTTGAATTTTGAAAGAGAGGACATTCTTTATTAGATTGTAGTGGATTGCTCTTTATGGGCGGCCAGATATCCACCCAGCTTCTCTCTCACTCCTCTCCACAGGACAGTGGGAGGCAGGAAACAAGAAAAATCTCTTATGTTGAGTGAAAGGCAGAGAGATCACTTACCAATTGCCATCAGGTGCAAAACAGACCTGCAGAAAATTAATTGAATATATTGCCAATTAAAACCAGAACTGGATGGTAAGAAACAAATATAAGAACTAAGACACTTTCCCTCATCCTGCCCTTCTTTCACAGGCTCAGCTTCACTCCTTCATTCTCAGCTCCTCTACCTCCTCCCTGCTGTGAGCAGCACAGGAGGATGCGGAATGGGGTTGTGGTCAGTCTGTAGGAGTTCCACTCTGCTGTTTCTTCCTCCTCACAGTTCTCCCTGCTTCAGCACTGGATCTCTAAATGGTCTGCAGTCCTTCCAGAACAGATCCTGTGTGGACCCTCTGGTTGGGTATCAGTCCCTCAGGATAAGCCTTCTTCAGCACTGGTGCTTCACAGGCTGCAGTTCCTTCAGGACATGGCCACCTGCTCTGGCATGGAGCCCTCAACAGGCTGCAGAGTGGATAACTGCTCCATCCCAGCTCCCTTCCATGGGCTGCAGAGGAAATTTCTGCTGTGGTGCCTGAAGCACCTTTCCCCCTTCTTCTCTCACCTCAGTGTTACAGGATTGTTTCTCACACTTCTGTTTTCCTCACTCGCTCCCATGTGTAGAATTTTGCTTTCCCAGCGGTGCTGGCCTCATGGCTGAGGGCTCAGCTGTGCCCCGTGGTCGGCTGCTGGGTGCCGGCTGCAGCCGTCCGTGTCTGGTATGGGGCAGCTCTGGCCTCTCCTCATGGAGTCCAGCCTGTGCACCCCCGTTGCCACCTACACCTGGTACTGAGAAAGCTGAGAACAGGCAAGTTTTACACTAAATCATGCAAGAGGAAGCAAAACCCAGAGAAATAAAGTGAGAGAAATTATATCTAAATTTTATTTTAATTATGGGAAATAAATTACAACCATGAAAGACAAAACAGGAGTTAATACAGTGAAAGCTTTTGGCTGGAAGGTGATGTGATATGTTTTAACCATTGCTGTAACCATTAAGGCCACAAGATCCTTGTAAAAAAATTACTAAGTATTGGCTAAATTTTCCTTTGATGGAAATGCTAATAGTACTTTATTTTCTCTGTATCAGTGTTGTAATTAAAAATACCTGTTCCTTCAGAACTCATTTTTCTTGTAGTGTTAAAATTTTTGAGTATGACACCCATACTACCTCAATTTTATTAATATACTACCATACAATTAGTTTCTTAAATTTCTTAAGATCTGTTATCCTGCACTTAAGAGTACTTTTCCAAAGGTCCAAAGAGTACCCAAATAGCGCTCTTCCTACTAGTTGAAATGGTGGGAGTTTCCTCCAGAACGTCTATGTATCCTTTCTATTTCCTTCAGTAGTGCAATGTGACTTTGAGCTGTTCTGTTGGGTTTAGTTGATGTTTTCTGTATAATGTGTCCTGGAAGAGAACAAGTAGGAGTGTGGAAAAAATGCCAGGAAGAAACTGAGAATGTGTTTAGAAGGGAAGAGTCACCCAGCGTACATATTCAGCAGCCAAGCTATCCCTTGTGTCAGGAAAGGGAGGCTGCTGTGAGTTGTGGAAATTGTGTTTGCAAGTTAGCATTTGTGTGAAAAAATTGCAGAGACCATGCTTTAGGTGTGAAAGAATTGATTTTAACTCGCAATACTTAAAATAAAGAGAGAACAGTTTGTAGGTTTCCCTGCTTTGTGGATTCCAAAGGATAGATCATAAGAAAATTATGGAGAAAACATCTGAAATGCAGTGTGAGATATTCAGTCCCAAGTGGACTGTACATGAGAAAATTCATAGCTGGAGAGAGGCCAAGAAAATCTGTCCGTGTTCTGTTTTAATTGAAATGAAAAATGTATTAAGATGTCATAGTAAATTAAAAGAAGTAATAGTAAATTAAAATTTTTGAAGACAGTAATGAGCTTTGGAAAAAAGTTTTGCTGAAAAAATCAGATGCTGGGTGGAATGCTGTACTCCTTTTATGTGGAGCAAAAGTCCTTGACAAACCAGACACTCACTATCAACAGGACAGAGGAGGTAAAAAAATGCATTGTAGAGGTTCATATGGCTCGCATAGGAAATAGTGAAATCAAGGAGAGTGACAACATTTTTTTTAAGGTCAGGGGAACATGGCAACTTGGGATTCGTGAAAAATTGGTTTGCTGTAGGACATTCCCATATCAAGAAACCTGCAAATTGCTACCACAGGCAAGTTAGACAAAAGTTTGCTTTTGTTTTGCTTTTTTTTAGTGGGATTCTTAGAAATTTTCAAGACATTTTAGTATTAAAGATGAGATTTCATTCCTTATTTGTAGAACTTTTGCTATGGAAGAGCCAGGTGAATATTGCCATTTTTCCTTGGATTTACGGAGGCTTTACCAGTGAATTTATGCACTGCAACTGTGCTATTAGTGCTGAGGGCAGGCTAAGCTAAGTTCTGTAATGAAGTGTGTGCAAATTGAACACAGTGCCATTTTCTGAAAGCAGTCCATGCACATGATCTCAGCCAAAAATGTTGGTGCTTTTTGCCACTTGCCATGGCAGGGACTATCTTGCAGTTGTGTCTCAGGAAATACATGATGATCTCATGAATAATTTTGATGAAATTTCACTTGATGAAATTTCTACTTGTGAAAGTAGAATGGTATCAAAAAGAGAAACTTTATGGGAACACTAAAGCCAGAGCAGCTTCAGAACCCATTATTTTTCTGTATGACTTCCATTCTCAACTTCATCTGAATTTGATTGTGTCCAGGCTGTGTCAAAAAGAAATTGGTTTTGTGTTATTACTAGTCCAGTTTTGTANTTCTCTCTCACTCCTCTCCACAGGACAGTGGGAGGCAGGAAACAAGAAAAATCTCTTATGTTGAGTGAAAGGCAGAGAGATCACTTACCAATTGCCATCAGGTGCAAAACAGACCTGCAGAAAATTAATTGAATATATTGCCAATTAAAACCAGAACTGGATGGTAAGAAACAAATATAAGAACTAAGACACTTTCCCTCATCCTGCCCTTCTTTCACAGGCTCAGCTTCACTCCTTCATTCTCAGCTCCTCTACCTCCTCCCTGCTGTGAGCAGCACAGGAGGATGCGGAATGGGGTTGTGGTCAGTCTGTAGGAGTTCCACTCTGCTGTTTCTTTCTTCTCACAGTTCNTCCACTCTGCTGTTTCTTCCTCCTCACAGTTCTCCCTGCTTCAGCACTGGATCTCTAAATGGTCTGCAGTCCTTCCAGAACAGATCCTGTGTGGACCCTCTGGTTGGGTATCAGTCCCTCAGGATAAGCCTTCTTCAGCACTGGTGCTTCACAGGCTGCAGTTCCTTCAGGACATGGCCACCTGCTCTGGCATGGAGCCCTCAACAGGCTGCAGAGTGGATAACTGCTCCATCCCAGCTCCCTTCCATGGGCTGCAGAGGAAATTTCTGCTGTGGTGCCTGAAGCACCTTTCCCCCTTCTTCTCTCACCTCAGTGTTACAGGATTGTTTCTCACACTTCTGTTTTCCTCACTCGCTCCCATGTGTAGAATTTTGCTTTCCCAGCGGTGCTGGCCTCATGGCTGAGGGCTCAGCTGTGCCCCGTGGTCGGCTGCTGGGTGCCGGCTGCAGCCGTCCGTGTCTGGTATGGGGCAGCTCTGGCCTCTCCTCATGGAGTCCAGCCTGTGCACCCCCGTTGCCACCTACACCTGGTACTGAGAAAGCTGAGAACAGGCAAGTTTTACACTAAATCATGCAAGAGGAAGCAAAACCCAGAGAAATAAAGTGAGAGAAATTATATCTAAATTTTATTTTAATTATGGGAAATAAATTACAACCATGAAAGACAAAACAGGAGTTAATACAGTGAAAGCTTTTGGCTGGAAGGTGATGTGAT
>VYZQ01050339.1:3496-17851 GCA_013400655.1 Mystacornis crossleyi
CTGCATAAATTACTAAAATAGAGAAACTAGCTGTAGAATTGCCAAATGCACTGACGACTTAAAACTGAAATGAAGTAGTGAGTGGAAAGCAAAAGAATTAAGTGATAATTCCCCTTGGAAAATGGTTTACATATTAAAAAGAAAACAAAATTTAAGAATGATAAATATAACATACAAAGCATTGCCTGTTTTTCCTAAGAGAAGTACAAGAAGCCTACTTTTAAATACTACAAAAACTTTAGGGAACTTTTCTGAACCTGTCTAGATTATTGAAAAACTAAGAGAATGACAAGCAATTCCCATCTACTGCAGGCTGGGAGGGGTGGGGGAACAATTAACAGTTCAGAAAAAACTTACAATCATTACACATGCACTGGTACAATAACTAATATTAAATGCCTTTCTATTTGAAATCTCAAAATAAAGAAAACACTAAAAGCCCCCTTACACTAACACTAGCTAAAATTTACCAGAAAATGGAAAATATTTCCACCGAAGTTGTTCTTGCCATCTTCCCCATCTCCTAATTTTTCAACTCAAATAAAAATTAGTATCTTCTAGCTCCAATGGAAACAAGGAAAAATAAAACATTTCCCAAAAATATGAAAAATAACACTTGTGGACATTATTATGGGATTTTTTTGTGTGTGTTTGGTTTTGATTTTTTATTTTTTGGGGTTTGTTTTGGGGGAGTGTTTCTTATTATTTTTGTTCTCTTTTTTAGCTTACACACAGTAAAATAGTAGAGAAATGTTGAAGATCAGACCTACAGGAAAATATCTGTCTATACATTACTGTCAGTATAAATATTATAACCCAGGTATAGCCTAGTAAAAATGCATGAAACACTTAAACAATTAGAAAATACAAGTTAGAGATGACGAATGAATAAGACATATCTCACAGGAAGCCAAATATGAAGATGCTTACAATCACTGCAATTTGACCCAAGTACTATCCTAGAGAAACAGTGTTGTAATTATGTTATTTATATCCTTCTGAAGCCATTGAAATCACTATTCATATCATAAAAGTATAAGACAATGAAGAAAATAGTAGTTTCAAAAATCTAAGCATAAGGTCATTAATTTTTTTTTCTGTAACTGATATTCCAGTGTTAGTTCAGTATCGTATCTTGCCTCCATCCATGTCTCTCTCTAAAAGTCATAGTATTTGGTCTTAGTTTGTACAAAGACCTGTCAGGAAAAAAGAATTAAGTGACTGCAACACAAATGGCCATACTCAAAAGAAGAAAACAAAGAAAACAGGAAGAAAAATTATGTGTAATACAGCTATATAATTACACATACATATAGTCCTCAAGACAGCTGCATAAAGACAATGGAAGCATAAGGATTTATAGCGCTGATGAAATTGCATTCCTGTGTCCATTTGAACAGTAGCTGAAGTGACAATTTTAAGTCCAGCACCTGCAAAGCATTTTGCACACTACACATAAGAAATTATGATCAAAAGATGTTTGTATTAGTGCATAAAGCTAACAGGGGAAATGAATTTGTATGTATGAAGAAATGAAGAGAAAGTCAGAGAAGGAAGTTTTTATTGCCATACATACGGTTTTTCATTATTTGGTTAACAAATTTAATATCTCTCTCAGTGCCCACCATTTTAGAAATACCTGTAGTTTGAAAGACAACTTGATATCAAATACAGAAGGTTTCTATATTTAATATTCCATTGCTAATACTCCCTTTGCTTTTTAAAGGTCATTAATGTTATTGATTATATTAATTTGAAAGCTGCTTGAATAACACTGAAAACTAATGGAAAATGAACATCTGCATAAGTTGACAACAAACAAAACTGCTGGGCTCTTCAGAGATGACTCCTCCTGGGTGTTTTCCCCATTGATCAGTTCAGCATAGCCGGAGCAGAAGAGTCCAAATAGAAGTTCTCAATTATTTTTTATGTTCTAGTAAACAGAAAAAGTTTGATAATTTTCCCTTCATTTTTATCAATGGCATCCAGCAACAAGACAGCTTCCTGGAGAAAACTAGGGATTGCTGAGATTACAAAAGCAAGTCTATTTATTCTTTTTGTACTTATGCTAAGTATAAGAAGCAAACAATATGGTCTGATAATGAGTGGCGTAATTAATGTTATTAATCCAGTCTAGCATTTATAATTCTTTAGGAAGGTAAACATTGAGGAATTTTCTCTTCATTTAGAATTTGGCCCAGTGATAAGAACTTATCTACAGATATAATTCTTTAAATTAAAAAGATGACCTTGTAACACCATCCAAACTAAGACTCCCTCGTAAGATCATCTAGTGATATTCCTGGTGTTCAAGAAAAAAGAAGAGACTTGCTTTAAAGAACGGAGGTTAAATGTAAAACTCACTGTCTATGTGAACATAGGTCTAAGGAAAAAAACTTTATAATGGAATTCCAAGTCATAAGTCTGGGCATTTCCCTTTACATACATTCGGACTTTTAGGAAGACAGCATATGCCTTAAACTCACATAATTTCTTAGTTGTGCTGGCTATGCCTCAAACTCAGATAATTTCATAGTTGTACTGGTTTTAGTACATGGATTTATGAACTTAAAAAGTCTAGGTACTTAACATGTTTAAAGAAACTAGTATAGTATCATATTACAGAATTACTGCACATACTTGTGGGGTTAATCTTTATCCTATCGTAGAGGGGACAACCTGTACACAAGCTACTATAATGAGGATCAGTTAGACCAGTGAGTCTACTGACATCTCCTCATGTAATTTAGTCAGAAATATTCCATCAGCATTTATTTTATGATCTATTAAAGTAATGCACTTATTGTTGCAAATAATTAAATATAACAGTCTCAGTGCAAGGGGACATCCAAACCACAAAACTGTTGAATAAGCTGAATTTTTCTAAGATTTTTTATCACAGGCAAGTTCTTGGTAAGAGATTTAAGACCAGAGCTTTAAGAATTACAAACTGCTGTGAGTGATTACTCTTTCTTTGCAAGCTAAAAAATATAAAAGGAATATATAAATTCTTTGTCAGCATCAGCAAAATATTTATGTCCAATGATTGTGATTGTTGAACTAAGAAATGCAACTATTTCTCACATGAAATTTGCCATTTTATCTCTGTGGTTGAAATTACTATATGAAGAAAAAGTGTTTCTAGAAGTTTTGAGTTTCTCTGGTCATCACCCTCTATATACAGAATATTTTTTTATCTGAAATTCTTTTTGGATTAATTAAACCTAACATGACATAATTTCCTTAATGTTTCTCAAACTATGCCTTAGAAACAGCAATTGAATAGCCCGGTGAAAATCATAGGAAAAAATCCCTGTCACATATTATCCATGTATAGAAATGGACAATAATCTCCCAGTGATGAACAATTTGAAGAATTAAATCTTAATTGTACTATGAGAAAACCAAAACACTTAAGAGAATATGAGAGAGTTGATTTCAAGACACACTTAGTGATCTCTTACAGATCCTGTTGTGTAAAAGCACTTCTTTAAAGCTATTGGCATTAAAATTAAATTCAAGTGAAAAAAAAAATTAATTTATGGCAGTAATGTATGACCAGAACAACAAAATGGGCATACAGAAGTCAGTGAAGTGACACACACATTAAAAACATATATCAAACCAAACTCCCTTACACTTGAAACAGAAATTACTATTGTTCAAATCTAGCAAAAAGTCTGATTTTGTTATTTGTTATTTTCTCAGAGATAGCATCAAGGCTCTCAGTTTCACCATCTAAACTGATACCTTTCTGAACTTCTCTATGAATTTGTTAAGTTGCAGAGCTCACTGCCTCAAGAGACAAGTTTCTATTGCCTCAGTTCAGAAAGTATTTCAAACATTTTTCAGCATGGGAAAATCTGAGAATAAACATTTAGCTAAAGCTGTACATTTGCTTAAATATCTCCCGGAATAGCAATGTATATTTAATTTCTCCACAAACTAAAAGTAACCGTAATTTGAATCCTGTGCCAATAAGAAAACCCCAGCACATGTTCTTCACTTATCCATGGAACTAGCAGCATTTGGTTCTCTAAGGCTAGACAAAAGAGCCTTTTTTGTGAAAGGGAGCTACAAGTGTAGTAATGGAACGGAGGCAGTTATATACAAGCATAGGCCATCCACAACTGGCTCGCCCTTCTGTGAGCTCTGCCTCAGCTCACAGAACATCCTTCCTCTGTATTATGGAGAATGAAGAATAAAATCATGTTATTTTTACCTAAACAATTTGTGTTTTTTTTCCTGAATCACACTTCTTTTACCTAAACCTGAATTTTGTAAGTACCAATTATTTCAGACCTCTACTCCTCTGCCAAGTTACAGAATTTAGCTACCATATTTGAAGAGATTCAGGAGACTGTAGGGATCTGGCAATAACCTGATAACACAAATAAGCTATATGAAACTACGTTAGAAGAGAATCTAATGATAACTAATTGTAAAGTATCATTTTTCTGAACTGCATTAAATTGTTCCTTCTAGGCCAAGAAAATTATTCAAAAATCTTGCAATATAGAGTACAATAAATTTACAAATCTGAAAAAAAGCTTATTTTTGCATAGCAAATACATCAACTGAACACTAGCAGCTATGGAAACTGAAACAAGGCATAATTTTTCCTCAGCAAATAAGAAATCAAACTTACATTGCCAGATTAACTCTAACAGTTACAAGATATCAAAGTGTAACACATGAACGGTTCAGCACCTTATCCGCAAGTATTATTGTGGTTGTATTCCCATGAGATCTGCATTCCTTGCAAGCTGCAACTAATTATAAATTGGCTGATACACCAATACTCTTAGGCTGTGTTAACATTTTGAATTTGTTTGCTCACCTTACCTTCTTTACTGCAAGTCCAGCTTCTTTGAAAGAAACGAGTTTTGTCAACACCACATTTGTAAGCTCTTCTGCGATAAAGGCTATTGTATGCACATTAATAATACTGACAAGAACAGATGGCAATTATAGTTTTTAACAATTATTTTTTTTTCTGTTGGTATTAATTACGTGTGCTTAATTTCTGTTATGTCCACTGGGCACAAAGGCAAGGTGCTCAAAATCTGCCCAAGTACTTTCATCTTATTGACAGTTGCAGAATTTTTATTAAAATTGAAACATTACTGTCATTTTAATTAACTCATTAGGGATGCATAAAAATTCATCATTATTGATACCTATTTTTAATGCTTTTCTAATATTAAAGTGCTTTATAAAGTGAGCAGCATTCTTTCAAAATTTATAGTTAAAATACCATCTACTGTATTAAAAAAAATCATAAAATTAATAAAAGTATCAGTCATATGAATCACTAGAAAATTCTCTACTATTCCTAAGTGTGCTGAAAAATATCTGTTTACATCTCTTTGGGTTAAATTCCTGTTCACTGATTTTCTAGGAATAGTACTCTTTTTATTGTGTCTCTGGCAGAATGCTTATGCCCAAGTTAGGCAGCTAGGTGGTTCTCTTCTGCAGTTGTATTAGCAAAGGAAGAATAAAATTCCTAAACACTGTGGTCTGTGAGCCAACACTCTTAGCAGGGAGCTGCTTAACCTTTGTCAAAAGATAACACCAAAACCAGTCTTAAACAAACAGCCTTCTCAACAGGGGCAGGCCTGCTTTCAGTTAAGCTTCATTGCCACAAGCTGTTTCAGTTCATAGTTTTCAAGCATTCAACCAATGATCTGAAGACACATTAGGGATATCACAGGCTTCAGAGTTATCCATTCCCAAACCACAATAGTAGCATATAGTTCCAGTAGTGTGAAAGAAGACCCTGGCTCTTTCTAAAGATAGAGAAAAAGATACAGTGCTGATACAATTTATTCTGAGGCTAAACAAAAAGTGTCCCTGGAAGCACCGGCACATCAATTTCCCTAGATCAGCAGGTTAAAAACACGGGCAGGACAAAGAACTTCAGGATATTTCAGACACAATCAGGCATATATGTCTTGATACTTGAGCAAAAATGTTGACTCCAACTGCCTTGTATTTGGATTTTTATAAGTCCAGGCTAGAGTACAGACCAAACACATGAAACTTGCTGAAATCCTACCTATGTGGAAAATCCATGGAAAAAAACTGACTTCAGGGCTTTAGGTGATATGAGCAGACAGGAATCCAGTTACCTCTGAACATTTCAAGCCTTAGTTTGTGGATTTTGAAACAATGTTCACTGGTTCCTTTATGTAGAAGCTTACCAACTTTGGGGTACCCCTTATTGTAACAGGGCACAGTTGTAATCTCATAGCTGGTGATCACCTTGGAAATGGAGTCATGATTTCAAAGAAATTTGGTGAAAGTGTAGTAACTTGATGAAGCACTCATTGGAGCAATGCCAGTTAGTTACATAGCTAGTCCTTAAAACAAGGTTTCTGCTTTACCAGGTATATATTTTAGCCCTTTGTTCAGTTTTTACCTTATTCTTAAATAAATCACTGATGGACGTTCCTAATCTAGGAAATATTTTTTAATCTTACTTTGATGAAGGTAAAGAATTTCTGCATTAGAGTCTTCCAGTATGCTCATTCTGGTGCTAGTTTAACAAAATGGAGTGTGTAAAAGTTAAAGTTACATCTTTAAGATTTGGTGAAAATGCAATATGTGTAAATAACAAAAGTCAATGATTCACCTACCAGAAAAAAAGGGGTTTACTTAAAAATTGCTTTAAAAAAATAGTTAATAGATAATATTATTTGGTGGGTTGACCCTGGGTAGGTGCCTGGTGCCCACCAAAACCGCTCTATCACTCCCCTCCTCAGCTTGACAAGGGAGAGAAAATATAATGAAAAGCTCATGAATCAAGATAAGGGTGGGGAGAGATCACTCAGCCCTCACTCTCATGGGCAAAACTGACTTGACTTGGGGAAATTAATTTATTACCAAGCAAATAAAGTAGAATAATGAGAAATAAAACCAAATATTAAAACCCACCTTTGCTCTCACTTCTACTTTCTTCCTAGCCTAAACTGTAGCCCCAAATTCTCCAACTCCTCCCTGCTCAGCCACACCCGGGGACAGGGCATGGCACTTGCTGTCAGGTTATCACACGCTTCCTCTGCTGCTCCTTCCTCCTCAGAGATAGAACTGCTCACTCACACTCCTCCTCTGCTTCAGTGAGGGGACCCTCCCGTGACAGACAGTCCTCCATAAACTTCTCCATTGTGAGTCGTTCCCACAGGCTGCAGTTTTTCAGGAACTGCCTGCTCCAGCGTGGGCCCCTCACGGGGTCCAAGTCCTGCCAGGAGCCTGCTCCAGTGTGGGGTGCTCCCTCCACAGGTTTGCAGGTTCTGCCAGGGGCTCCCCACGGGGTCACAGCATCTTTCAGGCATCCCCCTGCTCTGGTGCGGGGTCCTCCGTGGGCTGCAGGGGCACAGCTGCCTGCCCGTGATCTTCACCACAGGCTGCAGGGGAATCGGCTCCGGCCCTGGAGCTCGCCCTGCTTCTGCACTGACCTTGCTGCCTGCCAAGGTGTTGCCCGCACGTATCTCACTCCTGTCTACAGTTTTAATTGTAGAGGGCTTTTTTCCCTTTCTTCACTCAGTTATCAGAGGTGCTAACGATGTTGCTGATGGGCTCAGCTTTGTCCAGCAGTAGGTCCATCTTGGAGCCGGCTGACATTGTCTCGATGGAACACTGGGGAAGCTTCTGGCAGCTTCTCTCAGATGCCCCCCACGGCTGCCCCCCCGCTACCAAATACTTGCCATGCAAACCCATAAAATTATAGCTCACAGTTGACCAGAACACTGAAAATTCTTGGTGCATTCAAACATAAAACTAAAGGACCCAAGTTAAACTTTATGATCTTTAAAATTATTCCTGTCTTACAAGAAGGTATTTTTTTTAAGCACAGAAACTCGTTTTTAATTCAATGAGGATTCACAACAGTTTACACTGTTTATCATAAATGTTTCAGAAACAAGTTTAGTAACTTGAATAAGCATCTTGGCAATATATCAACAAGCACTATTTTGGAGACTCCACATCTAAAGCAAATCTTTAAAAAAAAATCTTCTTTAAAAATATATTATGGTTATTCCCTCCCTATTGCTCATATTGGGATGCAAAAATGGTCATCTGTTTCAGCAGTGGCAGATGACCAGTCTGAACTGAAAATCAAACTTTTGAAAAGTAGATCATATGCCTGTGCTTAGGAATTACAGTTATCAACTAACAGGATACTCATCACATGAAATTAGTGAAAATTAAGTGCTTGCTTCAAATGGAAACTTGTGAAAAAATTATTATTAAAGTCCAAAATAATAAACAAATTAAATTAAAATATATGCATTCATATATACCCATACATAACTTTATATACAAACAGGCCTAAACTAAATGGGTTGCTTTTTACAACATTTGTAAATAGAAACATCTTTCTTAAAATAAAATTTGAAATAATTCAAGACAAAGGACTTCTATCACTGCAAACTATTACAGCCTAAACAATTGTTCTGCATCTGGACTTGTAACATATACTTGTTTTTAATACTGTTGTAGATCTTGGGGAAAAAAACCAAAATCTTTCATTCATCTCTTAATTATTTTATATAGATGGTGAGGTCAGCTAACGATTTTTACGTATTTTGAGGCAAGATAACAAAGACAAATTCTTCACCATGGCTGGGAGACTGTTGCTATGACTGCTGAGTTATTATCAAATGGCTGGCTTCCACCTGGTTAAATTGGTTCTCTTCAAATTGTGTAGGATTGTTGCGTAGGATTCTAAATAAATATAAGAGAGGCTTGAACTTCCTGGTAAAGTAGCACTGGAAATATCTTTCATAATGCTCTCAACCTTAGGTAGACAATCTAACATCCTTACAATTTTGAGCTACTGGGAGGACTTCATGAAGTTATCTTAAACCTTGTGGATTCAGTAGGTTTAAGAGGCAATACAGTGTGCTATTCTATCAAGAAATTTTCTTGCACAGTGCAATTCTTCACTCAAAAGATTTAGTGTGATAGTACAATTCAGTTTTTACAGGATACTCAAAATACAGTTAGGGTATAAAGCTAATCATTCTCACTCTATTAATTCTTTGACTAATTTGGTTCAATGTCATTTCACACTCCTTCTTGTGGCTTCATGTAACATTCACAGTGTTCTCTGACACTGAATGTCTATGGAAAGCATAGTAGACTAACTAGCAAAGCATCCAACCCCTATTTCATATCTATTTCACAGCAGTCATAACGTGCTAAGATAAAAGGGTGATAGCCTTGAAGTTGTACCTACGCAGGTACTTATGAATTCATTTTTTAGGCTGCAAGATCTTCTCTTTTAAGGAAAAAAAGTTAATATGTAGAAATAAAACTGCAAAATCACAGTCTTCTAATTCATAAAATGAGAAAATATTGAGGTCACCTATTGTAATGTTTTCAGAAATAGAAAGATTTTTAATGTTTTCCAGTGAGCAGATATGATCTCCACACTGAAAGTTATTTTTGCTTTCAGCTTACCCTGGAGTTAAAGTGAAAAACTGGCCTAATACACTGAAGGAAATTTACTGATATCTTAAATGCTAAATTCACTAAGCAGCAATATATTCAAGGGAGAGTACAAAGGCAGCATGGCACTCTATACCGCTTCTAGCAAAAGCCAGATATTTAGAAGTTATTGGTCTTAGTACTTAAGCCTGAAGCAACAAGACCATCAAAAGACCTTGTAGCTCATTGGAATTGGGAATTAAATGCCTATTATTTTATGAGAGAAGGTTTGTATAAATAGCTGAAAGTGCAATGAGAAAGTTGGCACTGACATTTTCTTTCAAAAATGCTGTTCATGAAACATGTCATGCTGATTAACAGAATATCCCTTTGCAGAGGATACAGAAATGGGTGTTCATCTGCAGGTCAGAAGTGGTGAGCAATTGCTTTTGCATCACCTTTTTTTTCCCCCTTCTTTGATTCCCATCACTTATTAAGTTATATTTATCTTGACCCACTAATTTTTTTTCTCACTTTTGCCTTTCCAATTCTCTTTCTCAAACTGCTGGATTAAATGAGCAGCTGATGGGTTCTTAGTTGCAGGCCAGAGTCAACACATCACAGCTTCAAAATAGTAAAGCCCTTTTAGCTTAAATTAGTCATTTAACAGAAAAACAAATAGGAAATGACCATATTATTTGAATAAACAACAGCCAAGAAACCCAGAGATCAGTTGGTTTCGTTGATTTAAGTGCTTCTTTCTGAAAGGACATTTTCAGAATGATTGACTTGTGCTACCATTGGAATGCCCATGGTGTTGCTCTTCCTCACCCACACCATTATGAAAGAATATTTCCACTATCATAGTCTAAAGCATGAGTTCCCAAATCATAACGGTTGGTCTGAGAGATGCTATGCAGGTAGATGATGCAAGCAATGATGGTCTCAATCTTTCATTCATATTTGATAACAAAAGTACTCTGTTATTCTAAGAACCACATTTGTAGTCATAATCTCATTGCTATTAAGCTGTTTTCCATTTTGTGCAGTTATTCCATGCAGAAATATTAAATCACTTTACAAAATTGATGACAACTACCCCAAAAGCAATTACATGAAAAAATATCTATGGGTAATCCAGAGTGCAATTTTTTTCATCTTCAAATATCATAAAAAGTCACAAAGATAGGCAATTCTGCACCTGAGTCTGTCTAGCATTAAGTAGTTTATCCAGAATTACAACTTCAACAATATGAATGTCCTTTGTCTCCTGATAAGAAACAAGCATTTCCGTTCTCTCATTGTTGATCCAGTTGAATCAGTGGAATCGGGTGCTGACTGATAAACAAGTGTTCAAAAAGAATAAGCCTGATAGGCTATATTAGTTCTATTAACTACATGAAAAATGGAGTTTGCATTTTTCTCCAGGGATGAGGTTTTCTGAAAAGCCTTAATCTAGCAGATAGTTTTTGCAAACATGGACTTTTTGAAACATGATCTATGGGAGACATGGTCTCTAATTTCAGGGATGGGACCACCAGTTGATTTCCACGGTGCCAGTTGCTCTGCTGGCTCCCTTTCCTTACAGCCCTAGTGCAGATGACTGCAGAGAGACACCAGAAGGAACGGAACCAGAGAACCTCAGTGACACATACCGTCTCTAAGGATCACCCGTGTTCCTCTTCAGCTTCACCAGGTTACAAGATAAGGGTAGTGCTAAAAGAGTGGAGAAGAAACTGACACAGAGCACAGAGAGATGATAAGGTTTGTAATGCATATGGGGAAGGGAGTGAAGTAAGAGATGCAGATGTATGGCTGAAGCCAGATGCTTCTCTCTCACTTGTACAGCGTAACAGTAAATCAATGACAGCACCCCATGCTTGAAGTGCACCCAGTTTTTTCTACAACTTCTGTAGTTCCTCTGTGCTCTTCTTTATGTTATTTGGAAATAAGTACATAGATATAAGATATGAAAAACATGTCTGTAATCTCAGTGTCTTGTCATCCTTTTTTCAAAGGTTTCATTAAATATTATGGAAAATCTGATTAATTGTTTGGAGTTCACATAGCACATCAAGTGTGATATTACAGTCCCACACAGCAGAATGACCTTCCCCTAACTTAATTTTTTATGAATGTTACGTAAAATATGTAAAATTTACACCTGTGGGGCAGCAGATAATGGTGACCTGATATATTTCGGAATGACAGAAATATTAATATAAAGTTAGCCTAATGTTAAGTCTTAAAGTTAAATTTTTGGTACAGCAGTAGGATTATTCTAACCTAAATTAAAAATTCGCACTTATAAAAAAAGCTGTTGAAACAGAAAAATATATAATGTAGTGCATGAAATATGGAAAAAAAAAAAACCCAGAGGACGTGTTGAAATAAATTTCTGGTACTGAGAAAACTGGCTAGAGAAAATGCCTAAATATTCCATTTAAATTCATATATTGAAAAATAAGGGTTCTGTTAATACAGGACACGTATGGGGGAGGGAGCTGCTCATTTTTTAAGTTAATACCATCCTACAGTAATTCCTGTAATGTAATTTCATTCACCATTTTCTGGTACAGCATAGGTCTAGTAGTTTTAAGAGAAACAGATAATTTAAGATAATATATGACATATTAAGGTAAACATGATATTTCTTGTGCTTTATAATGTGTTGCTGTAGGATTGTCTTCTGCCTGTTTAATATGTAACAGAACCCCTGTCTTCCTGTAAGCTAATGAATTCAGAATCCTAAACTTTGTCATGGATAGTATTCTTAGGTAGTAATGATGATAACAAAGGGAAAAATTTTACTCAAGAAAATTAATTAAAGAACAGCCACATATATTTAGGAAATCAATTATATAAAAAAGGTTCAGAGTTCCTTCCTTCCTAATCTGCGTATTAGTTATTTAAAAAATTGATAACATATTTAAAAATTTACTTCACTGTGTCTGACATGACATCACCCCTTGAATACCAAAATGAATATGAATGATAGTTTTGAGGTGTTTTGTCCATTTCTAAATGAATTTTACCAGCCATGCTTCTTTTTTAAAATGTAGTTATACAATACAGATCAGCTGTCCATCATGGATTACTAGACAAAATACATTACTTGCATTCACATGTCTTACCAGTACTTGTCCCTACACACTGCTTAAGCAACACAGCACAAAGCTTTCCTTTCCTGAATTTCCTTATTCAAAAGCTTTTATGCAGGCAATTCTAAAAAATATTAATCCAATTAGAAAACACTTTCTGTTATCTATCAAACCAAGATATTTCTCCTACTAAATTTCAGTTTTGTCTGGTAAGAAATTTAGAAAATCAGAGTATACAACAGATGCAGGACTGAACTAACTTACAAGCAGAGCTCTTCTGAACAGAACTGAAGGATCACTGAAGTACTTCCAGGAATGTTATGGTATAGCACCTCAAAATTAACATCTTAGAAGTCATTAGCGCATTAAAAAAGCACCTTATCTTATATAGCATGCCAAAATGAAGGATAAATAGAAAGCTTATAAAAACTACAAAAGAAAATTCAATTACATCTTTTTTGCACTGTAGAAGAAACAAAAAATATTTTGTAAATGTCGTATTGCTTTACTCTTTGTACTGTATCAACCTGTTTGGTTATATCTTCAGGATTTTTAAATTTGATACTGGCCTATATACATTTAAATGTTTTTTTTTTTAATAAGATATAAAGTAAGCTTACATTCTATTTATATTTTTCAACAAAATGCTGGTTGTACTCACTGTGATAGCTGTAAAAGATTCTTCTCTGATAAACATTTATTAGAATATTATATTTTTGAAATCACATTTTGGGATTTTCTACTTAGTTTTCTGTTGGAAAACACCTAGCACACAAATACTACAAAGAAAATCAAATTCCCAAAGAAGACAGGAAATTTTGATATGAAAATGTTTTCATTTTTTGGAAGAAATGTTTAAAACCAGTCTTTTGTGTTAGTATGATCTTTCTGATATCAGTGGCATCACACTGACAATAAAATCCATGTTCAAGTTTCTCATGTACACAAAATTTTCCTAAAACGTACAAATAATTATTTTTAGCTTTTGGCTAAACTCATGTACTAAAAACTTCAGCAAGCAACAGCAACATGATTGTTTTCTTTCTCTTTCTAGTCCTATGACAGTGTTTATTGGCAATTTCTTCTAACGACCATGGAGGAGGGGGTATAAAGCTATGTTGCATAAAGGAAATGCCACACAGAATGCATTTTAGATGCATTCATGCTTCTTATTCACTTGCATCCAAAAGATATATGTCCTTGACACAGACACCTGTTATCAAGGCTGTTATCAGAACAGTTAGAAACTAATGCTGCATCCAAAGAATGTTCTGTTTGCTGATATATGAGTTAGGAAAAAAAAACAAAACAAAACAAACTGACAAAGAGAAGTTTGAAATATCTTGGTGGTGGTGAATTTAATGGAAATTATTATGTACATAAAGAAACTCATGTTAATACTGCTTTGCCTTTTAATTGCATTAAATGGGTGTACATGTGTTTAATTTATTAAAAAAAAAACACAAAACAACCCTTGTATGCTTATTTCGAGTATTCAAGTGAAACAAACCCACTGATTTGAGAATATGCTCTTGCAAATGTACACCTCAGTTAACATTTATTCCCACACAGTTTTCCTTCCATTCAAGGAGCTGTGCAGTGTTTTATGCATTTCATTCTATTGACCNGTGAAACAGAAGTAAAATATAGATGTGGTTAATGTACACAAAGAATGATGCACAAGCACTACTATAGAAAAGCTAGCAAACTTTACTTTAAAACAAAGCCTGAGTAATAAGTCTTGTATACTAAACAAGCATATTATTCTATGTTTTGGAACACTAGAAATTCTTATTTAAAAGGTACTTTGTCCACAAGGATA
>VYZQ01050342.1:1327-11634 GCA_013400655.1 Mystacornis crossleyi
AGGCAAAAAACTGTTTTGAAAAGTTCACTCAGTTTTTTTCTCTCTCCTCTCTCGGGCTCAGTTTAAAGGCACAGAAAGGCACAGGAATCATGTCTAGGCATAGACCAATGATAGGGGATATAACAGCATAAAGTCACCCCACGACACTCTCCCAAGAGATTTCAACTGCAGTTCAGACCTTTGCTTGTGATACCAAGTAAAGGACCGTGTACTCTTTTTGGAGCAGGACAGTATAAATGAACACAGAAGGTCCATCTGGGCAGCAGAAGGCTAATTGTTTATCATTAATTCAGGGGCTAAGCCTACTTGGTCAGCAATTCACTGGAGTTTGTAGACAAATGCTTATTTTTTTATATTCTTCTCCAAGTAAATGCAGTCCCTCCTCATTCTTTGTCTGGAAATCATGGGATCCAAACTGACCCTGTCCTGTAGTCTCATTTTACGCCTCTTTAGGGCAAGGCATGCTCCTTTTCTTAAAACCAAGGAGGCAGATCGTTCTCATTTAAGCAGTGGGTAACAATTCATGAAATATATCACATCTTTTACTTTATGATGAAAAAGGATAACCAGGATTTTGAACACATTGAAAAATTCCCTAGGCAGGCAATACAGCTCTGAGATGACAGTGAGAGATAGCAGTCAATGAAGCAGTGTCCAAGAAATACTTGCCAGCACAAACCTTGTAAAACTTGAAAATGTCAAAAATTAAAAAAACATCGCTGCTTGAATTTTTGCTTCTCAGATCTGGGACAGATCAAATACTGACCTGTATTAGTCTGGTGTTTGGTGTTAGTTAATCCATATCTCATGCATCCTGTTTGATTTCATTCATCCACCCATATTGAAGAGGCAGGAATAATTTTCAGTTCTTAGGCCACACTTTTGATTTGAGAAGTAAGCCAGCTAGAAACACATCAGGTATTTTCCCCCTTCCCAGTTAAGTGCATTAAAAAAAAAAAAGTCATTAATCTGGAGCATAGGATCAACTGAAGGACGGTCCAGATAATTCTGCAGTGGCAAGTATTGACAGTGGTTAATGCTTAATACAGTTTGCTTTAGTCAGAAGAGACAAATGGTTTGTGGCCTATGAATTCTTTCAGGTGCCTCACTCAGTCCTGAATTTTCCTGTACATTGTCAGTGTAATACCCTGTCTCTTTCTCCCTTAGATATTTGTCAGCACACAAATGTATTTCTACCCTAGATAATCACGGCAGACAGGGACAAGATATTGATATACAGCACTATTTTAGACCAAGGTATGAATATTACATTAGCTGAGTTATCACTATAAGTTCTGACCTTCAACTATTCCATTTTAAATTCATTCATTTTCAAACTATTAAACTCTTGTCTGTCACATCACAGAAATAGACACTATGGTGGTAAATTTTCTTGACAATGTTTTAGTCAAAACAAACGATGATGTATTAGTAGAATTCGTAAGAACGTGTTCATACTATTAAAAATCTGGAAGGACTCTGTAGCCTATGGTCACAGCTTGACCCTGAGTAGTCAGGCAGAGAGAAGTGTCAAGTGAGTGATTGGTTCCTGTACTTCCTTCCTCCTTCTGATCCCTGATTGTGGGTCAGAAAGCTCAGCTGCGCGGCTAAACACAGAAATATGGGCTCCATTACCATTCATTCCTCCTCACTGAAAAGCCTCTAATGTGTGGATACTCCTGTTCTCAGGAGCAAGTCCCGAACAAAAGAACAAACTTGATTAAGAAGATCGCAAAAGGGAAAGGTTAAATGAAACTTTTTCCCAATGCATTACCGGTAATCTGAGGTATGAACAAGGAGCTGAGAAAACCCTTCTCCCTCAGTTTGCTTCCCTCAAGTCTTCTAGCAAGTTCCCAACCTGGTAACATAACTCAACATTCTCACTTCTCACCTAGGGCAAATTAATAGGCAGAGAAGTGATTTCTTACATAAAGTGATACACTCTTTTGGCAGTTAGCTAGAACTGGATATTTTATCTTTCTGAACTACAATACATGAATTTAAAATGAAAAAGCCAAACCAGCATCAGAGCTCCCCCGGAGCAATACCAACTGCTGGCAAAGAGCAGCAGGGAAGTGTTCAGCTCCACTGCCTGTAACATGAGGGTTAACGGGGAAAGGAGCTGAAGCATCACCACTTAATACAAGGGATATGACAATAGAGCACTTAATAACAGATACACATCCCCTTGGCTTCCCAAGCCCTCCTACCTCTGCAGGCCACTGCAGATAATTGTATAATAACAGCAGGCTGTCACAGCAGCGAGGAGACATCCATAACAGGCTATGCAGGAGGTGTGCACCAACATTTAGATGTCAATTAGAGACACTTTTTACCAGGTTTTAAAACCTGCTGAATACAGCCAGCACCTACATCTGTTAAGAGTTTAACCAGTGAAACCTTAGTAAAAAAATAAAATAAAATAAAATGTATGCTCTTGGATTCAATTGAAACATGTGGCATAAAATGTTCTGATGAGCACTGGAGCAGTACTGAGAGATTTACACAAAATTTTTGCTTCTGTTTCACTTCCAGAATGAAAAGGATTCAAAGATGAAAACTACAGGGAATAAGCCACAACTACTTTCAGCAGCTTCTACTGACCATAGATCTGATGACCATGTCCCTCCATTAAATAAATAGTGCCTGAAAAGACAGAAATATCTCCACATGGGAACAGAAACCATTATTTTATCAAATTGATTACTGCTGAAACCTTTGAGCTCTCAACAAGCCTTTGCTAAAGTCCTATTGGCATTTAGGTTAACAATTATCTTTTTACAAGTTCTAAAGACATGCTGAAAGTAACAGCACCCCCTGGTTAACAGAGAGCTAATTGATGCCAGAAGGATAGGGGATGGGATTCTGGGATGTTACATTAAAAACAAATTAGTCAATCAGTCTAACTTTGCTCTGAATGACAGCCTAAGAAAAGAGATTTTGAGGATTGTCTTGTAAAGAAGGTGCTGCATATGACAGCAGTGGGAAACCTCTTGAAATCCTAGACAGCCCAGTGAAGTGAGGAACCAAAACCAATGGAAACATCAGTCAATTATACCTATAAAAATAGAGAACATGAACTCAAGAAAGGGATTTCCCTTTAAGAATTCAGGCTCTAGGCACAACAGAGCTCTAGCTGTTACGTTTATGTGGGTAGCCACTTTAATCAACCTTTTAAGCATATATTTAGCATGTCTCTATTAGAAATATGAATTCTTCCTACCTGCTTTCTGAAAAGCTATTTTAATTGAGACACTGCCTCCTCTGCAATGTCTTCTCTAAAGAATCAAAATCAATGCCCTAGAATTACAAGAATCTAAACTAAAAAATCCTCTTCTACTTAATGCCTCTCCATAAAAAAGGGACTTCATCTCATCATGAGAAAACAGCAATTCTTGAACTTCAGTGTATGGCAACATAAATTTCTTACTCAGCTGAAGATTTATCAGCTCTTAAAACCAAAAAACCATCTTCCTCAATCCACTCCTTTGTTTTATCATCCTCAGACAACACAACTTCTTCCAATTTTTATAACCTTTTTCTCAGGGGTCTTAATTTATGCCAAGAAAAACACTGTCTTTTAAATAGCATTATTAGACTCACGTGATTTCTTGTGGTGCATGTCAAGTTTTTGGTCTCCTGCATATTAAATTATGCTTACAGTGTAAAAGAAATTGGTATAAACAGCTGCTTTATTTTGTGCTCTGATAACTGAAGAAAAACAACGCTCAATGAAGAAGTCATCCTTCGCTTGGGGGAAAGTAAATGGGCAAATAAGTACACGAATAAAATTAGCAGATCAAACACTGATTTCTTCACCAAGGCACGTGTGGGCTGAAGCAAAAGTTTTCATAAGCACAGTTCTGCCTTTTCCCATGGATTAATGCAAGATAAGGCTCTTCATCTGCTTTATTTCATTGCCACAAATACTTTGTAGATAAGGAAGAGACAGCAGCATAAGGAAACACAGGTACAGATTTCTTTTTGGTTTCTGAATTCAGATGTAGGATGTGTTTACAGCAAGCTTCCAGCCAGCCACAGTCACAGAAAATGGGACAAGATCTAGGTATCAACCATGTAACAAACAGCTTGATGATGACATCTATTTGCAGCCTGATAAACAGGTTCATCATAAAGACCTGCAAGAAGTTTTCAGGCTTTAAATAAAAATACTGGGGAATCACTTCCATGCCTCACTACATTATCTATTTAGTGCCAGTGAGCAAACTGGAAAAAAAAGTAAAAGGAGAAAAAAGTAAAAAGTGGGAGTACAAAGGAAGAAGTTGAACTATTACTTTCTTAGGAGACCAAAGGTGACAAGGGAGAAAAAGTAGTGTTCTCTTTCCATCTCTTTTGAGCTAAGGGGCACACAAGAAATTAGGGCAACAGACCCAAGCTTACCTGAGCACACATAAGAAACACAAGAAATTAGGAGGATACACCCAAACATAGCTCCGATGCTCTGTTGCCAAGGAAGAATGTTTCTCATACACATCTAAACCTCTTTTTTTTGGCACGCTTTGGGTCTGATTCAAAAGCCTGACACAGCCACTAGAAATGGTTATTGGATTAAATTCTTAGCATAGAAAATAGCAGGCTAAAGAATCTTAGCAGACTTTCCAAGAGTAAGACTTTCTTTCATCTCTGGCTTGGGAAAAGCTTGTGAAGTGTCAGAATGAAAGCGAATTTTGCCAGGAAAATCTGGGTTTGCACCACAAGAGCAGCTGCCTATAATAGTATTGCCCAGATAGGTATTGAACAGGTGCTAGAACAAAAAAAAAAAGATAAGTAAACAAAACAATAAACCAAAATTGCCTGATGCCCTGTAAGTTTCTTCATCATGTGTAACAAAGCAACAACTCAGAGGCCAACTTCTGAAACAAATGTCAAGCCAGCATGCTGCTTAGGCTGACCTTTCAAAAATCAAAAGAGTTTTGATTTTCACATTTTCCTCTTTCTATAGCAATAGAGAACTCCTTTGAAAACCTCTTCCTGGAGACTGCTGGAGAAGCACAAGCCCTGGGAAAAGAACAAGATTGCCCAATAACCCCAGTACTCATGAATTTCCAAATCTGCCCTGTTACTTGCAAGCTCTGCTAGTGGTTTGGGCAGGGAAAAGGAAGCCTCTCCCTTCTTGTTCACCCCTGCAGCTGTCCCAGCCTCCATATCTGCCAGGCATCTCGGCACGGCTGAGGAGTTACACCCCAGAAAGAATTTCCTCCAGTGAGTCCTATTTCTCCACAATTGCTGGCAGAGGGGGAAACAAAGACAGCTTTCAAAATTCCCATGGCAACAGCTCTTCTCTCTGCAAACTCCACTGGCAGCCTGAGCACTGCACAAAGCAGCAGCACACAGCGGGGATTTGCAGCCAGGTAGCAACCGCTTCTACTTCATAAAAAATTCACAAGCCACTAGCCACAGCTGGACAGTAACACTGAACTCAGGCATCTAATTATTGCTCCAGTATGAATTCTTCTGTGTTCGTTCTGTGTTTGCAATAATGGGCTTACCTAAAATGTTGGGAATTAGGTTTTTAAGGTCAATGGGAGACCTTTAAGAGCCCTCCTAATAGAACCAAGGTCGTGACTACTTGTGCTCATTGACATTACAGCAATTTTTGTAAGTACAGAGGTATTAATCCCAGGAGCCTGACAATTTCAATTTCAGTAATGACATTCTGTGCACCTAAAACTTTTAGTGAAGTTTAATGTTCTTCACTCCATGTACTGATCTGTTCTGTGCTGTTCTTAAGCTGTTAAATGGTTCTTTCATTTCACTGTGGAGTTGGTTGACCACATTTCAGCTGTGCATGGAATGAACTCTGTATATTGTCGCAGCATTACTCTCAGGGGATCCTAGGTATGTGGAAAATGTTCTAATTTGATTTTTCTTTTCTTTAAAGCACCTACATTTTGCAAAAGCAGCCAATTATTTCTCTCCCTGGAATGAATACAATATAAAAAATTTATTACACCATGCCATGATTAATTGAATTTTAAAATGAAAGAAGTCCACTATAAAAACACCTGCTGTATCAGTAATGATGTTACTTGGGTTGAATCAATAACATTTAAACAAGCTTGAAGAAGATTACAACAGTACTTATACTTACTTATTTCATGTGTAGTTGGATGTCAGTGCCCTGACATTATTAAGAGCATATATGCAGTGTAATTCATAATCACCAGGTATAGTTTTACAGAATTACTGATATGAACGAAATTTCATGATTGTTTAAGTGACTGCAAAAATTGAGCTCTGGAATTTATTTCCTGTAGGTAGGATTTGAACAAAAATCTGGAGAAATTTTTCCAAATTGAAGCGTTTCTGATCAGCAGCAGGAAATATCTCCTCTGGGACACATATTTGGCTGAAAAAAAGCTGTCCTCAGCACAGCTAACAGCATCAGCATGGGCATCTAATCTCTGTATCATGCTAAGTATTTTCTTCTTTAAAGTGATAAAAATCCAACTGTCAAGCATTGCTTGATCTGACCCAGCGCCTGGGGAAAGCTAATCAAAAGTAAGCCTTATAGGTTCCCCCTGCTTAAATCCACCCACCCAAATAAGCATAAGTTAGAATTTTTATGAGGTAAAAGACACTCTGCTGTCACAGCGCAGTGTTAATTGGCACAAAGGTTTGAGTATACCTTTGTTTTACTGAACTGCTTTGATTTCAAGATTTCTGAGCTGAATTTTCTTGCTTCTTTATAATCCTGTCTGAACTATCACTGAGTTTGAAGTGAGAAAGGAACTTAGACAGATCTATATCGGTGTTCATTCATGCCAGACTGTTGCATTTTCATCTGAAACACGGTTTGAAAAAAATTCCAATTGAGGACAGGAATAGCAGGGGGAGCACCGGGAATGCTAATCCCCTGCTCAGCTCTTGTGGGAGCAACAGGTGATAATTAGTCATTGGCCACCGTGTCAATGGCCTCTTATTTTCTTCTCTGACTGGAAAAAAAACTCCATAAAAATAATTCTTGCCCCTTTCCCCTCCATCTCTGGGTTTGTACAGCTGATGCAATGATTCAGGCAGTGTGCACCTGAGGCCTTTGCAGGAGCACCTTCCAGGACACTCACCTCCCAACTGCTGTGGGAAGTAGGCACATTCAAAATTCAGCAGAGAAATAAACCTCAGACGGTAAAAGAAGATGCAGCTTGTGTTTGTTTCCATTCCCCCAGTTTTACTCCATGTCAATTCAAAGACCAGGATGTCCTCCATCTTCACCAGGTGAAAACACTATCATCAAGACAGTAGAATGGAAGACACCATGGGCCTCCATCTCTACTGAAAAACAAAACTCAAGATGTAGAAACACACCAAACCTCAAATTAATATTGCACTACAATATGGACAGGAGGAAATGTTGCTGAAAACCAACACATGATTTGCAGATCATCTGGAAAACTGTCAGAGATGGACAAAGCAGCATACTTCACATGTAGCACTCAGTTTCAAGAGTTATCTTGTTTTTCTCTTCTACATTTTCAGTCTCATATAGACATTTTACTTTATAAAATTCCCTCTGCAATTAAAAACAAGCTAATGATACTTCACCTGATCCTCACACCTATGACTAATCAATGCAAGCTTGAAACCATCTCAAAGACTAAGAATAGGATTTCTAATTTTCATAAAATTACTTCCAGTGGGATTTCAATTTTTTTTTTTTTTAATTTGAAGTATTTGATGAAAGGAGTTTAGGGGTTCACATTTCATACCATTTACCATTTAGCTTTCAGTTAGTTCCTCTTTTTATTTATGTGCTGAAAGGGATAGATTTTCTTCCTCCTTTTTTATTAGAACTGCCTTTACTGACAAAAATATGAGATACCCATTCTGCTGGCCTTGCTTATCAAATTAGAGGCAAGTGTAATAAAATGGCTGTTTGACAAAGATTTTAACAAGGTACCCAAATACAGCCATTTTCATAATCTTATACTCCACTAATACGTTTCTCCCAGTATTTTCTCAAAAACTTATTTAAGCTATAAAGCTTTGCAAAGCTCACCCACATTGTACAACACACAGTACACAAACTTGAATATTATTTTACATTTTTCTTTGTAAGTATCATTCAGCTTGCAGTGTCTAGTAAATATTATGTCTTGTCACAGATAACCAGCCATTCAACTAATTGGAGATTTCTATTCAGATTTCTCCCAAATTCCCCCTTCCAGTAGCATTTTTTCATCCTAATTCATCTCCCTGAAAATGAAGTCCATTTTCTCTGTATTATCCATTTCTGTAGGAGATACTGGTATCATTTTGAATTGAACAAGCAAAAAAAAGCTTTAAGCCTGCAGAACTTATTTACACTGCAAGGTCTTGAAAGTGCGTTCTTAAGCCATTGAAGACAAAACTCTCAATCTGTTTTAATGCTGTGGAATATATATTCCTCTTTTCCATCAGTTAGGTTTGCTTTAGGATACATATTCAGCAAAAAAAAAAAAAACCAACAGGGATGACAGAATATGAGGAGAGAAACCAACTATCAAAGGAAGAACTTCATTTAAATTAATTGATAATGCATTTCCTAGATACATAAAAAATAGGTATTTAGTTCTTAATCAGAGCATTAAACACAGAAAACCTCATTTCACATTCACACAGGTTTGTTCATAAGTCACCTGTACCACAAGAGATAATGTGACCATACAACTAACCCAGTGAGCTTCCACTGGCTCTCTGCCTGGTGACTTCCATCCACTGCAGCAATGCTACATTATACCTATGTCAGTTCTATCAACACTAATTAATCTAACAGCAACCTTCTTCTGAATCTATCCTTCACTATTTTAAAGGTAACCATTATCTCATGAATCAAAATCCTTCTCTGATTGTCCTGAAGTTCTGCGTGTAATACAATTCCCCTTACAGAAGTTGCCTGTGGGAGGTGCTTTTTCCGTTATCTATCCCTTTTGTAAAAGAAGATGGACCCAGTTTCTGACAGTTCAATCTCTGTGCCATTTAAGTCTACACCCTTAACAGTTTCATATGAACCATGTGGAGTTTCAACTCAGGGCTTTGGGTTTTTGCCTACCTCCATGAAGAGGAGTCAGTGAAATACTTCTAGAGCGCATCCTGACACGGTCCTGCAGCCCAGCCTATCATAAAACAATCTCTATCAGCATACAGCGGCAGATTGCACAGGTTTAAATCACACCAGGAAGCAGTCAGGACAGGTGGCTGCAAAAATATGGGCTTCCAGGAAGGCAAAACCTGACTTTTTCAAACTGGCTTATTTTAAGAAGCAAGCTTTTCCTGTCAGCCCCCAGGCACGCAGCTTGCTTGAGAAACACTTCTCAGAGGCACTGGCTGGCAGGACATGGTCAGATTGTTTCCAGCACTTTGGGTTTAAAACCATACAGGAATGGCATTTATATTTTCATTGACTAAAAATAATTTCCCTTTCATTTAGGGAGAAAACGTGTATGCATCAAGATAATGCAATCTAGAGTCCAGAAAAGTCAGCAATATATCCCTTTGTGATAGCAAGTCCTGTGGAGACAGAGCACAATTATTCAAAAAGTGTTTGTGAGAGAGACTGAACAGTGTAACTGGCTGGAGATCTCTGTCCTGCTATGGATGTTCAAGGAAGAAGGATGTGTGAAGGCAAGAAAATTGAGGAGTGACGAGAAGAGGTAATGAGACCAAAGTCTATCCCCTCCAGCTTTAGCTGCACTGATGTGGGCTGAAGAGAAGCAGAAAGCAGAACTGCCACAGTTGGGAAAAAGATGTGATTCTCACAAACACTGTTTTTCTTCTTCCAGGTGTGGCAAAAAACGCTTCTTTTACCAAGTGCAAGAGCCTGAATGGGTGCTCCCTGCTCCACACCAGCCCCGCTCCCCCAGTATGGGTAAGTTCTGCCAGCAGCATATTATCATAGGATTTATTCAGGCAAATACTCCACCAGAAAGAGGTCACAGAAGTCACAATCCCACAGAAATAATACAAGGCTGTGTCCATACATGGCCACTGGCATGAGAGGGTGTATTTGCTTTCCCCAGACAAGCTGGAGGATGTTGATAAGGGTACAAGGCTTTTCCAGGCCCAATAGAAGATTGGTAATTTTATTTTTTAAAGGCCTGAACTATACAAAACCTAAAAAGTGATTTAACAAACAGCAGGTTTCTAAGCAGTGTCCCAAAAATGCTTTTAGAGAAAGGCATTAAAGTTCAGTAATTTGCAAAATATGGATAGATTATTTAACCTGCACTTCCACAGTAGAGCTACAAAGTATTTTTGAACTTAAAATTGAAAACATATATTATGTCTTAGATTACAATGTAAGATGTAAC
>VYZQ01050342.1:11675-21978 GCA_013400655.1 Mystacornis crossleyi
CATCCTGCCTTGCCTGCAGAACCATCCCAACTCTTCTAATTGCACAGACCCTACACTCACAGGCAGATAGCATCCTCCTGCACTGCAAGAATAACCTGCTCCAGAGAGCTGGAGACTTCCCAGTCAGAAAATAACACACCTGCAGCCCTGAGTGGCTCAGACAGGTGTGCTACCACACACAGAGTGGATTGTGTCTTGAAAGGGATGAAGCACATCTACAAACCCTGGTTTGGACCCTTGTCTCTGCTTCCTAAGTCTCCTGGATGGCTCAGGGCAGATAATAGCTTTCTTTTCTCCCTTACAATGGTAGAGGAAGCAATAACCTCTGGCCTTACAAAGGTGCTACAAATAAGGACATCATGGAGATTCCCTCAATGAAGACAAAGTTACACATAACAAGTCACTGTCAGTTCAGTGTGATTTTTATGGCCCAGACCCTACTTCAAAATTCAATGGTAACAAACAAGGGTTTTTTTCCTAGTGAAAAAGCAGACTAGAAACAGAAGTAATGGATGCACTAAAGATCTTTAAAACAGCATTATTGCTGTGTTCTGGGTTAATCAGACTCATATGGTTTGGTACAAAATTAATCATCTACAACTGTAATAGTAAAATCTCACTTGGAGGCTGCATCTCTGCTTGGCATGGGCCTAAGAATGCACACTATGTCAGACTGCTGAAAAACCATGGGGAGGAAACAGAAATAGTCATCTTCCCCACCCAAGTGCCTCAAGTGTTCTCTCCATCACACTAAACAAGGATGTTCAACATCTCCCATCAAAATTTCACTGGATTTACTGCAGGTACAAACAGTCCCCCATGCTCTTTCAGTCATGTGGCAACTAAGAGTTTCATTACAATAATATATATACACCATTGATAATAATATATCTTTTTTTTACCACAGTTGGCTTTATTTGCTCTAAATTCTTGTTCCCCAAAAGGCACATTAGATACTAAAACACATGACTGGGTCTAAAATAAATGGTTAACTCTAAATGACTGGATAATTTTCTCACTGACAGTGAAACAGATGCAAACTACATAAAGTTAAACAGTAATTTCTATAAAACTTCTAGTAGCTGAATATAGACACTGTTAATTGCTATTAATTCTAGCTTAGCTTTAATTTGTGGTATAAGCAGTTGCAGTACTTTTCACCAAAAATGCATCAAACTCAAGACATGCTCTGCTTCCTGTTAATGTCATCTCTGGCAGAGCTGAGGGCACACACAGACTGAAGGCATCTGTTACACACTGAACAGGGCACTGTGTGCTCCTCCCTTCAGAGCCAGGGCACAGGGGTAGGCTGCCGAGGGAGAAAAAACAGGTTTCGATCTCACTGTGCCTTTTACCGCCTTTCAGCTCCACTGAGGATGCTGGGACACCTTTATTTTGCCTGCTGGGAACGTCAGAAGAACAAGGCTCATGTCAGACTCTTATACTGGTAACAAAATATTTGGAAGCAGAGGGAAGAGTATTCATGCCTTTTTCCTCTCTTCTCATCATGAGTAGGACTAGACATAGGCTAGTCCTAGCTCTACACAGTAATTTAAAATCAATATAATCACAGTGAACTTTGTCACCTTTGCTTCAGCTGAGTAGGTTTTTCATTCGGGTCCCTTGCCATTTTTCTCCCTGAAAGTAAGTTCTTCAGTTTCTAGTCTGCCTTGAAATGAAATAAAGCCATCCTTCGCTTCAACACAGCATGTGAGCAGTCTCTCAAAACATGCAAGACACAGAGGAAATTTCCATCATCTGCACATAGCTACATTCAAACACAGTGACTTCCATTAAATATTTAGGACTCAAATATTTATATCCAGTCAATTACAATGAAGATTACTTATTCTCCAGGGAATTCTTTCTCTCCCTCAGCACAGAAGAGAGGACCAAAGTGCATTTCCTGAACTTAATAATAACACAGTAACACCTATAAAGAAAATCCTTCCCACTAGATGCAAAGGTTTTGGAAGCAAATATACATATTTAGTATATAAGAAAACAGAAAGATCTTTTTGGGAGCCAATATTAACAAATGCTTATCTCAGCCACAAGAAGCCTAAAGTGTTGGCTCCAAGAGACAGGAATATGTGTGCGTGTGGGAAAAAGGTCAGTGATGCAGGAGACCTTTTCCACAGCTGTACCTTCACTCTGGGATACAGGCAACTGGCAAGTTTGCCAGGCTGCAGAGTAATGCCCCAGGAATGGAACAGTCACTAGTACCAGAAGTTCCCACAAGCAGACCAGTGCTGTAGATCCTAGTGGGAGGATTTACACTCGCATTTTTAACCAAAGAAATCACCAGCTAGACTTTGCTAATCATGTTATCATGCTCAGTAATTCATACAGCTCTCGCACAGCAAAACATTTTTGTTACAGAATTTCAAAAACCAGTACTTGAATTTTAAATTTTAATATGAACTTACATTTTAAAACATTAAATTATCCAGCAAAGCAGATGTAAATGTGAAAAAAGGCCATTTCCTCCATCATTTCATTAAATTTGAAAGTACTTCTTTATTTTAATAAGTCGAGATGTCCATATGCCAGGAAATTAACATCAAAGAATGTTAAATATGCCCAGTATCGCTTAAAAGACTATGGAGCATTATGCATTTTCAGAAATAGCATAACTCAGCAAAACTACTTTCCCAAGTTACTTTTTATTACAGTTTCCACTAGTACTTTGGGGAAAAAAAGCTGAGAATGTTTACCATACTCTGCACTCATGTTCATACTGAAATCATAATATGTGATGTTGAATGATGTGTTGAGGTGCCACACCACAACACCTTCTCTCATTTAAGGTCTTCTGCTAATGCCAAACAGATGGTTGCCTACAATTCTCTCTTCCAAGGGCTCCTGTGCAGACCTCCTCCATTGCCACGTGTGATCAGGAGTGTGGATGGCATCAAATGGAAAGGCTGGACTTGGACCATTTCCTTTGAACAGTTATACTTCACTTAGCACAGCAGGATAGAATTATGACTAATATTTTGATCACTTGAACCACCCAGACGTTTTTCAGCCTTCAGAACCCATCTGCTGAACTCGCAGGGGTTTCCTCACAGAAGCAGAACTTTACTGGCACATGTTCTGAAAAGCTACTTGTGAGCACTTGCCATTTTGAATAGGGGCCCATCATGGATTAGCCTAATTTCCTAAGGAAATAGGCTTACGTATTTGAGGCTTCTACAGCATCTGGGCTACCAACTTCCCTTCCCTCCCACCACAACTTTCAACTTCCTGGGTAACTCTGACCCAATCTGAGAGAAGGGGGGGTGACCTTACAGATACAGCACAGCCACTGGTTTAGTGATGCACAAGCATCAACGCAGGGAACAATGGCACGGAGCACAACTGAAGGCCAGGAAATAAGCTCAGAGCTTTTTAGGCACTGGAGAGTTTTCACAGGAATATGAAGCACTTAACTGTTCATAGAGCTGCATGGCTCTGGTGTTTTAACAGCAGAGAAAAGGAAGCTCTTAGTACCTTCTCCAGCTCATAGTCTTCATCTTATTACACTCTGCTTCAGCCATCGATGCGTTTAACACCAAGCCACCTCTCAGATGGCTTGCACAAATTTAAGGTAGTGGTAACTTTTCTATGTTTGCACTGAGAGCAATTATGTCCTGCAGGCATCTGGGGAGCCCTTGTGCAATACAAGCAGTAACTGAACTACATACTACCCTTCTTTACAGAGGTCACATCCAATTCTCTGCAAACACCTTCCCAGAGCAAATCCCCTTCCTCAGAGATCAGCATATGCTAATAGTGTATCATGAAGGTAAGTGTCTCCATTTCACATCTCCAGCAACAGAAATACAAATTAAAAACATGATCTGAAGTGCCACAGAAGCATCCAAGTTGGAATCTATCTGAAAAGTTCACGTCACCTCTGGTTAGGAGCAGACTAGCATCTGACATGTAAAATGGCTTTTCTTACCCCAAGGGGCCAGAAGGCTCCAGCAGCAGCCTGAGCTCAGCAGCCTGAGACACACCACCACACCTTGGGAGCAAAAGACAGCATGTAAAACTGAACATGAAGTGATCTAAACTCTCCATGACTTCACTGCTCTGCTACCTCCAGGTAAATCTTATTTCTGTACTTGGGAAATACGTTCACACAAACACAAAGCAAATCACATAACATTCAATTCTTCATTCTGAACACGTCCACTTAGGGGCTGTTTGTACAGGAGTTTGACACACAGGGTGGGTCCCAGTGCTCAAGGACCAGGTGATGTGAAATACAGCACAGGGGCCCTGTGAGGTCCCAAGCCACCACAGTGCAAAAGCAAATGATTAACATTTAAGGGACCTTTGTCAGCTCAGCTCTAGCTGTTAGTGTATTATGGGGAGTTGGGACGGAGACAGGAAACATTTGTTTCACTATTCCACATAAGGAAAGCAACAGAAACTGCAGTCACATACCAGTACTCATCGCCTTCAGGCATTCAACTCAGGGACTTTTCCTCTTTTGTTAATTTCTGAGGAAATTTGTACACCAAGACAGTTGAGAAACCTTGCAAGAGAGTCAGAAATCAAGAACCCCATGTGGAACACCTCTTGAACTTTCTGCCAGCTGCACAACTTAGATGTTGGCCTGAATGCTTTAGTTTACATCAAGGTAAAAAAAGCAGCATGGGCCAGCTTCAGAGACCTCAGTTCAGCCACACTGGGGTGATGTGAGACATGGCACCTAGCCTCCCTGTGCCCTCCTGGTCTTTGCAGCTGTGATCACAGCATGAGCCTACCTCACAGCAGCTGTGCTAAGGAAAGATCTGCATCTGTGTACGTGCCTGCAAGACTGTAATCCTACAGCAGCACGGAGAAAATGAGCATGGAGTGAGACTGCATTCAAACAGGAATGTAGGGGAGAGGGTTTACTTTAGCCAGAACAGACTGGCTTAGGTTAAACTCAGCAAGTACTGTTCAGAAAACAGGCAGGATGGAGATGGAGGAAGTTAGAAGGCCTAATACTAATGGCAGCAAAGACTCCTTCGGTGGAAAAGTTGCTTGCTGGTCAAGTCTTAGATATTTTTAAAGGAGTTACTTGTTTCGAAAGTATCTCACCCTACTGAGGGTTCAACCACAAGGGCTCCATGGGTCAGCAATACCCACCAGCCCTTACTACGGCAGCTCAAGTTCCAATGTTTACATCTCTGCCACAGGGACAAAAGGGCTCCTAACTCTTCACAAATGAAACTGCTCATCTCACTAATTATCCTGAAAATATTATCAACCCACAGTCCCACTCATCTCACAGCTGGGCAGTGTAAAGAGATGGGAGTGGGTGGGAACATGCACTTAGGAAACATTCATTCAGGGTTCAGTTGAATTAAACCCACTTGCTTTCCCAGCTTTACAAAACCAGAAGCTTGATACTCAGGTTCTCAGTAAGGCTTGACATTATTTTTACACTCCAGAGCAACATACCTCTTCAATAAATCATTCCAGTGCCAATAGCCTCCCTCAGATAGAAAGCCTACAGAGATGACCCCTAAAAGTTTAGAGGAGAGTTGAAAACATTTCCACAAAATCACTCAAGTGCTGTTTAAAGATGTAATTTATATGCACAGCTCTGCACTCCATTGCAGGATTTCATAATTATTTAATTCGACAAGTTAAAAGTGTGCCTGTCCAACTCTTCGGGCACATGCAGTCTTTAAAAAAGCTTTGTAACTTAAAGCCAAATGTTCTGTGTATTGAATAGGAAAAGAATGTGATCTTCCTCAAACCCACTGGAAAAAACTGAAACCATCAAACAGACTAAGAGCTTCAACAACACCAGCACAGGGAGAAATCAAGTTTGCTGATGAAGGAAGAATTAAGCTCCAAAGCCTGATCACCTCCAGAAGACCTTCTGTTAGCTCAGGAGCTTCACAACACCTCTGCTACCAACATGGTCTCTCCCAAAGGAGGTAGTCTCCACTGCAACCAAGGTCTCTTCAGTTAGCATCTGATAAGGTGGGATGTGTGGCCTCAGAGACAGAGCATAGCACTGGGACTCAGACTGAATTTCCCACTCTGTTGAGCATGGCATGGGGTGTATCCAAGAGTTACTTACATTGCCCTGTCCTTTGGGCCCCACCATGCAAACACATCCACCTCAGAGACACTGTAAGAATTAGAATTCCTTCAGCTGCTAAGCACTCATTCTGCAGTACCAAAGGATCTAGATGAGACTCTCTTTGACTCTTTCTTTCTCCAGTAGACAAGTGAATGAGTAGACATTTGACACAGAATAAACACATGGCACCTCTATCCCATAGCAGACCTACCTGCCAGCTGTCCAGCCTGGGGGAATGCCCAGCCCTGCCCCACTCACTCCTCCCCCTGCAAGGGATCCCAGAGTGACATATCTGCTACTTATGCAGGCAGGGGCTGCTTTTCAAGGATCACAATGATTAAAAAGTGTAATTATGCAATGCCACATTCTGCAAGATGGAGACACTTTTTGGGAAAGGGGAGAGATGGGGCAATTCCTGGGGCAGAGATGCTGAAAAAAGGATTATCTTCTGAGCAGTGACAGGAAAGATACAATGAAGCCATCTGACATAAAAATAATGGAAATAATTCTACATCTACTGCATCAACTGCAGTACTGGCCTGGCTCAGCCATGTCATACAAAGACTCCACTTGTATCCTGCAACTAGAATTCTGATTCATTCCTTGATTATCTCATGCTTGGACTATTGCAATAATGTTTGTGCTAAGCTTTTTTTTTTTTTTTAATCCACACACTACAAGACTATTCCTACAAGAGCTTCCCTGCTTGCTTTGTTTCTCACTGAAGTATCCTTGCTGTTCACATACTTTTTTCCTCACTGTTATTCTCCTGTATGTGTTCAGTTACATATGAAATCAAGATTGGAACTTCAGTGTATCACTGCAAAAATTCAAGAACCTCAAAAACAGCAGACTCCAACCTTCTGAGTATTCTCCAGTCCATTTGCTGAGCTTGTATCACAGCTGCTACCCAAATACTCCATCTTTCTTTTGCATACTTAAAAAATAGGCATTTCATGTGTTCTTATGTCTAAAGAACTTCAAATATTTTATCCTGTTGCTTATTTCAATGCCTAGAGATCAGCTAAATTGACAACTTTTAGCTGCACTTCAGCACATTCTCAGTCTTTTGAAACAGTGCACTGGTTGTTGTAATTCCAGAGGTTTTCCACAAATGTCCAGTGTTCACATTGAAAGCAAATGCAACAAAAAGCACAGTACATTTAAAGAAGTGAGAGGTCTTCCCTCCCCAGCTAAAGCAGCTCTTTGTGCTCCCTCATGTGAGGGGAGATCACCACAGCTATGATTGCAGCAGTGCAAAGTAAAAACACTTTTGATGCACTATTGGAACAACTGTATCTGAAGCTCTGAAGATTTCATCTAGCATCTGGCTGCTTTTATTTTATACTTCTGTGCTGTGCTAAGCAAAAAAATTCATGAAAGAGCGAAAGTTGAGGGGACTGGTTCCTCGCATATCTTATATTTCAGCCTCTCAAAGCTGTTCATCTGCCAATGGCCTATCTGATCAGAAACAGTAAAGAAAAAATTCCGAACACTCAAAAATCAGAGATTTGCTTTAATGTACTTAAACATGAAAACCAAGCAAATTCTAGTGAGAACCTTGCCCCACCCCCCCCCAAAAAAAAGGGAATTTCACCATATCTGCATCCAACTTTAAAAAATCCAGTCAAGCATTTCAATATAGGCTGGATACCAGGATTGACTATGACAGCACTTGGAATAAACTGTTAGCGTGGCACACAAGAAAAGATGGCAAGAACAGAAAGTAAACAGTATTAATGGTATTCAATAAAGAAATCATGTCTGTGTCTAAGTAGAAACTAAATTACTATCTGAGGTTTCCTTAGCAGATTATTTAGGAACTTGCCAATAGACAAACAAAGTAAATGACAAGGCTCTCAATCAGAGCTGTGTTCCCCAGCAATACAGCTTAGTAAAAATGATACAGACTACTTGGGCTGCTTCTGGCAAGGCTGGCTCCCCTCAGGGAACTGATAATGGTAAATACTCAACACAAGTGTGATTGTGACTTCCTTATTCATGCTAGCTTATGGTTAGGAAGATATATCCTGTTCTCTGGGATAGGAATGAGAAAACTCCTTTCTTCATACTCAGAACAGAAACAAAAGATTTTTTTTTTTGTACTGGTTCCTTCACAGGGGCAGAACAGCTAAGGAAAGATAAAAAGCATTCTCTTTGACATCCTCTGAGTAGGTGCATATTTAGATGCAGATTCTGCAGACACAGATGTGTCTTGTGCACATCTATACAGTGTCTTGCACATGGACATGAAGACTCATGACCCAGTACCGTCAGAATACAAACAATCAAAATATACAGATGGTAATTCCTGTTTATTTGAGAAAACACAGCAGTTGCTTTAGCTGTGCACATTAAAAATCGGGGTTCATGCTCAGACAGTAGCAGCAAACTCTCAAGCTACAGTTTCCTGTGTTCTCCTTATGTAAGAGTGTAGCATTGATTTCTGGAATAACTGTTCCTCTAATAAGATGCATATGGAAATGAATGCCTCACAGCTGGTTCCAGCAGGGTTCACCGAAGACTACCATTCATCTCTGATGAATGCAGATAGAAATATTAAAAGCTCAGTTTACTGATCAGATCAGATATTAATGGGAATGTTTTTCCTACTTCTCTCAGCTTAGCTCCTCTTTAAAAAGTCAGCTGAAAAGAGAAAGCAAGAGAGCCAGAATCTGCTCATTTTGACCATCCTGCATTTAAGGGAGATGAGTACTTTTACAGAAGAATGATAACTGAGCACATGGTGTGCCAGAGTTTTGGTCAATATCAAGATTTATTATTCTGAGAGACTGAAAGAGTGAAATACTGACCAAGGCAAATAGCCCATTAGTTACCTCTCAGTTCAATAAGTCTTGATGCTTCCTTACTATGTGCTGATTATTTCCTGTCCAATTCACATTAGCAGCTCATTTAATGAGAACAATCTAAGCAAAGAGAGAAATTCACACATTTACAAAGGATATCACCAAGTTACATTCCATCACAGTTAACACCATTTGCTGTTCTTTGAGGAAATAACCATTACCCATAATTCCTGTTTTAATGCCAGCAATTTCTTTTGAGAAGAACAATCAGTTCTTACATTCACCACCAGTTATATTTTAAATAATAGCATCTTAAAGGACAGCAGTAACTGCATAAGTGTTGTAGGACAAAGCATTCACACATTGATAGTGTCCACTAGCTTGACAGCATGGCCAAAGTTCCTGTTCTTACTGGACACTTTTCCCCACTCACGGTGCCATCTCTACTCTTGTAAAGCCTATTTTCTTCTATTAACTTCTCCTAATGTTCATGGCAGTTACACAGAATCTTGGAGAGAAAGGATTCAACATTTTAGACAGAAAAAACATCAGTAAGGACATGCACAAAGAACAGAAGCATCATAAGAAGTGCTAATAATTTCACATAGAATATGAGAGACTAAAGGAACAAAGAGGAAAGAGATGCCTTGAATGCAGCATAAGATTAAAGGGAAAAACCAACTATGAGTTTTTTGCACAGGATTCTCTTTACAAAGCCACAGTTAGGTAAACATCTAAAAAGAACACATCTACATCCTTGGCCAACATCTGTTTTTTGTTCTCCCTGAGAAGCCCAAATGGTTTTGATTACTTAAAAGACTATTTCTGGAATGAGTCAGCTCACAACACTGAAGGTGATCAGCAGAACAGTCATCAAGGGAGGCAGGCACACTAGCCCTGCCAGTTCCAGCACCCCAGCTCAGCTGTGAAACTCCAGTGACAAAAGCACCATCGTCTACAACATCCTGCCCCAGAACAGTGCAGACCCATTCCATACCGTTAATCACACAAATTAACACTGGGAATAATTAGACATCATATCTTTTATCTGAAGACTCAAATAGGAGTTTCCTGGTTTGAATAAGCTCCTTGCTACTTCTTGTTTTCCCCAATCTCATGCAATGATTGCCACATTAATTTTACACAACAGCTTTTCAGAAGAACAAGTATGAGTAGATACAGGTCCTCCACAGCTACCATCACTCAAGGTACAAGCATCTGCATCTCACACTGTAATCTCCTCCTAAGGCCCTGACCTTCGAGCTACTCATTTTTTGGTCTACTGCAAGGCAAACTAGGGTTTGCTCAGATCACTAGCAAAGTGTTCTGAGCACTGACTGATGGAATATTTGACTGATGGAATACTTGGCATCTTTAAATATCTGGAATATTATGCTCCGGGAAGAAGCATACATTACAC
>VYZQ01050349.1:13825-29417 GCA_013400655.1 Mystacornis crossleyi
AGCAGAAGATATATCTGTGGGCTTATTTTAGACTGGGAAATGTTTAGAGAATTTTTAAGGGGGGAAAAAAAAGAAAAAGAAACAAAGGATGAGATTGTATGGCAGATGCCGCAGAGTTTTGAGGGAACTAAAACATAGTACTGATGAACTATGCGATGTGTAATCCTGGAATCAGAGGAATGGAAGACGGCAGTATAACCAAATATTTTAAAAGGACTTAATGGCTGAATTTGACAGGAACAGACCAATATGTCTGACTTATATATGAAGGAACTTAATAGAAATTTTAATAAAGAGAAATTGCAATGGGGGAAAAGATGAACCACTATTTTTTTTTTTAATAAAAGAAATTCAAACTGTGCTACCTGTTCTAGAAACCAATTTTTTTTTTTTTTTTTTTTTTTTTAACANTTCAGCCAATTATGAAACTTGTTTTCAACACCAGGGTCCTCTGTAAGGCCTTTTTGTTTAAGGTGACAGTAAGTGTATGAAAAAGCCCTTTATAACTATATAGTTCCACAGATGTATCCAGAAAATGGGCAGAAAATGATGGAAAGTATTCAGAGCAGCAATTAAGAAAATTAGGGCAGTAAAGTGTCATGAAATGATAACTTCACCTTTATCAAGGAATTACATTACACACTGACATGTAAAGTCCCTGTATAGATAAATGACATTCACAGAGAAGACCTCAATATTTACTTCTAACATTTTAAAATCTCAGTAATTTCAAAGATTAAAAAAAAAAAATCTCAGCAGACCAACTCGTTTATCAGTGTAGATCATGTAAAAACTTCATTTTGCTAATCTAAATATGAATGATAAATTTAAATTCAAACAGTTTCTAACTTAAAAATATTTAAATATCTTTTTTCTTCCATTGGCTTGCTTATTGTCTTGTTTTATTGTCTTTGATGATGCTACATTCTTTCCCCCAAGAAATGGAGTTATTTTGCTGGCAAACTTTTTACTACTTTTTACTTTTAACTTTTTTTGCAGTATGTTTCTTCCACTTACCTGCTTCATAGACTTCTGCTTTTATAGTAAATTTGATGTCTTTCTATGACAAGTGTTGGCCTTTTTCTCTCTTTGTGGTGGTTTTTAGTCCTGCAGCTCAGCATTTTCATTAAGGCTTGCAGGGTCAGTGTACTTGGAGCCCCTCAGACATGTTTTCCTCTGTGAAGAAGAAAATTTTTTATCAGAAAAATTGTTAGTAGTATTATTAGTAAAATAATAAATTAGAAAAATTATTAGTAGTATTTCTCAGAAAAAATATTTTCTCTGCTTTGGGGCAAAAATTTAGAGGGATAAATTACCCATCAGAATATTCTCAAATGAGAAGGAGTTCTGTTTCAATGCTCATCTGCCTTTTAAAAAACACTCCAAACCACCCACTAAAGTATTTCCACTAGATTTTAGTAGGTTTTCAAGGAGGTCCTAAAGCACAGAAAGGAATGGACTGGTTCATTCCTATATCATGAAAGATGAAGGTCAGCATAACTAAGCTCTCATTCTCAAGTATTCCTACTAAATGGATTACTCTTAACTTCAAAATATGGGATAAAAATATTTTCACTTCTTTTCACCTGCCACTGGGGGCTTGAGCATTTTAAAGTCACCATTTTCAGCTTTTTCCATGCAATCATGAAAGCCCTTTAAAGCCAAAGCTGGACGACTATGAAAGCAACAAGCATCTGAGCCATTTAATCAAATAATTGAACCACTATGCCAATTAGAAGTGCAGATGTAACTCTTTTGGGTCAGGAGACATTACATGAGAGCCCATTTGTTAAGTTCATTTAACAAAACACACATCATCTCAGGAACCACTACTGAAGTTTCCCAAATGATTCTCCTATTGCTGAGATGTCCCCAGAGCTAGATACCCAGACTGCCCTGGGGAGTACAGCCAGGGAACTCTTTTCTTGCATTCCTCTTCTTTTGTAACTTGAAGCAAGTTCAAAGCTCTTAGTTAATGATACTTTTATTAGAGTGCTTAATACAGAGGTGGGTTGATGTACTGATAATCTTTTAGCCATTACTTGCTGATATATTTATCTTGAGTGGTAAATTTTTTAGATGATGACTGGACATAAGATGGAGCAATCACATAGAAAGCAGGAATTTTCAATTACTCATTTGACACATCTGGGGAGTTAGAAGTAGCATTTATCCTATTCTCCCTTATTGAATATCTGTAATTTTTTGTGCAGCTTTTTTTCAACATCATTTCTGCCAGGTAGCCAGACTGTAGATCCATGAAAATTTCAAATCTGTAGAATTAAATATTTTGTATGGTCTCTCTCATAGCCTATTTGTAAAATAAATACATTCTTCTTGCTATTAGTCACCCTATAGTCGACTGGTGCCGCAGGTTCATGGTTAATAGTGTTGTCAAGCTGACTATTCATAGTTGAGACAAAAAGTTTCTTTTAGTAGATTTTGAATATTTTAATGGGAAAAGAAATAATGTTGGATTTGAAATTACAAATGTTTAAAATTGGACACCAGACTCTAAAAGTAATTTTCATTTTTTCAGAGAATAAAACAGTACATAGGGTTTCAGTCAGAATGCCTTTAATTTTTGATTAGCATATCTAATGCTCAAGTCACATTCTGTCATGTAGTTTCATGAGTAAATGATGTACCAAAATATTTCCACGTAAAACACTTGTCAAATAATTTATAGCAGCAGTAACTGTGTAGAAATAATGATGTGTTGTGTGAAAATTTGTGTCCAAACAAGAGAGGGACTACATTTCAGTGAAAACACTGTTTACTCTGAGTATTTTGCCCTGCTCTACTTGCAAAGAATGCCAATGATTTGCTTTTCATCAGTCCCATGATTTCAGAGGAGACCTTCCTGGATGCCCTCTTTTTTCTGGATCTCAGGAAGTCCTGAAGGGTCAATAGCAAGCTCCCTCTGGGAGACATCCCTTTCCATCTTGTCTTCAGCTGTACCTGTTTTTCTGTTCTATTCCTTCTGTGAGCAAAAGATCTGATTACAGTTGGCAATGGATTTATGCTCTGGTTCCATTTTCTTCAGATCAATGGTTTCAGACTCAATTACCTCAATGTGCTGTTCCACCTCCACCACCTGATTCTCCAGACCATTAAATTATGCAGTGAATGAATCACTTTTACTCTCCAACAAAGGAAAGATTTCTTTCAATTTGTGCTGATTAGCATGGAGGGCTTCCAGGAAAGGCTTGGGGGAAAGTTTTTTACCATGAGAATGGCAATTTGGAGGTGGTGTGTGCATAGTGTGATTCAAAAGTTGGATTCTCTTTCTGAGGGCTTTGCCGTTAAATGACCTTTTGCCTTGGACTTCTGATTTCGGCTTAGTGCTCATCATCCAACAGCCCTTTGGCTATACCGACTCCAAAATGTTTTACTCTTACCGTTGCCTGAAGAGGCAGTTCACTGTAAGAATGGCTGCCTGAGTTGGAGCGCCTCTGGTGGGTAGAGCTTCATGGACTGTTGATGATCCAGCACAGTAAAGGACGAGCAAAACCCAGCGTGATGTGCTGCTGTTTCAGAGCTGTGGTGACAGCACTAACACCCAGCCCTTCTCTGTGTTTGAAGGGGTGGGGTACTTGGGCCAGTCACCTGGAGGTGCTGCTTAGCAGTTTATGGCCTCTGACTCTGGGTGTTGGTGAGCTATGAGAACTGTGAATTAAATTTATTCTGATTTAGGTCAGGATGTGAGGGTTTTCTTCTTTCTGAATGTGTAAAAACTAAACTTCAGCAGTGTAAATGAACACACAACATTTTTTATATTGAAAAACATGAAAGCTCTGTGCACGTTCCAGCTTTCTAGCTCCTGCAATCATTTTTCTGGAGCTCTTGTCCTTTATTTTCCTGTTGCACTTTATCATTACAACCAACAGTGATAAAATATTAACATTTATCATTCAGTTATTAATAAAACAAGACTAACACATCTCATATAAATACATATAAATACATGCTTAGATATCAAAACTAATACCAACAACTGTGCTGCTGACTTATAATTCAGAATAGTTCATGTTACAGAATGGGTCACTTGAAAACAAGTGTTCAAATGTTCCCAAATCTTCAGTCTGCAGAAGGTCTCATTTTTAATTAGAAAGGAATTGCAGTAATATGACCTGTGCAAAAGCTAAGTCTGGTACATGAGCAGGCAAAGTTAAGTAAATGAAACAAAAGGAAATCTGCTTTAAATGATTTTTTCTCAAATCTTTTAATGTAGTTCTCTCAAAATACAAAAAAAAAAAAAATCAANCTTTTTCAGTGATCTCTCTAGTGTTTTCAAAATTAAGAAACACTGAGTTAGAACAAGGTTCTATTTTAAGTAGATGAAATAAAATATTCACAGTCATGTATTTTCATTATTATCTGTATATTTTAAAAAAGTATTTGGATTTTATTGTTGACAAACCTTCTGAACACCCAACAGCTCTATACTGCAGTAAAATCTGCTAGGAAAAAAAACCCCTATGTATAAAGAAAACATTATATAATGGTATGTTTTTCCTACTGCTTGTCTATATACATACATGTATGTATACATACTTGTAATGCACCTTTTTGGAGTTTTTGAGAGCTTATTCTGCCTGATACTTATCCTTTTCAGAAGTCACTTTTAAAGAAATGAGAAAGAGTTATCATGGATGCATTAGCAAACATCTGGAAATTGTTTGAGGATGAGTCAGTAGCTGGAATAATCTCACTCTTCTTGAATTTTCATCAGTGAATGTACTCAGTCATGTTGCTCTCCATTTCTATTCAACTGTGCCTCAAAGCTAGATGTGTCGCACCTTGGAAGTGTACTGAAAGCTTCTTTGCCATTTTTTGAGTGAAAATAATCTGCAGCCATGTAGAAGATGTGAAGGAAAAGTAATATGCATTTGCACGAGCAATTTAGCTCTCAGGTTCTTAGTTCCTAAGTGGATTTTTTGGTTCTTCTGTTTTCAATAGCTGAATAAAAATCCATAACATCAGTGGAAAAAAAAGTGCTATTACTATTCCTTTCCTCTTTTTTCTCTCTTGTGTGAGAGGATCACCCACTATCTTTCCTATAATATTTTTCCCAACTTTCATGTGGATTTCTTCCCAAACTGAGACAGTGTGTTTCAGTGCCATCTGTTGACTCCAAGCAATATTGCTCCATTGTTTTAATAGTTATAGGAAAGAATATTTGCTGATACAAATTAGTACAGGATGCAGAAACAGGGATCAAATAAAGTTAATGTGGACTGTATATATAATTTTGAAAAGGTGCAAAAGAAATTAGTGCACCAGCAAAACAAAGGAAGCCTTTCAATAAGAGATGCTTCTTAGTGTAAATTAAAAGGAGTTTTGCATAATTAATGTGTTTTCACTGATTATCTGGAGGTGAAGTCCATAATAAAATGGCACAGGAAACTAATAGAGTGAGAACAGGTTAGATGCCAAGGCATTTGTCTGCTCTCCAAAATCACTTGGGTGTATATTTACACCCAAATGCTCACTAAATCTGGGCTAAGATGTTTCATCTCTCCTAGATCAAGGTCACTAGAAGTAATAGTTTCAAATGTTAAGTTCCTTCAGAAGAACTCAGAGCCAATAAACCACAACCAAACTAATTCTGACTTTCCATAAAATCTCCTGAAATGTTAGGTCTGAACAGAGCTAAGGAATCTCTCTGAATATATGTAGGAAGGAGAAAGCAAATTCTACTTTTTAAACTATTGTATATTTTTTTCAGTGTGTTTAGAGGTTTTTGCACTTCTTTTTTGTGGCTATTTATGAAAACATATAAAACATCATTAAAGCAAAAGGAAGATAGGCCAAATCTAGCTCCATCCCATTCCTAGGATGTCCTTATATGCCTTTATGGCCACCCTAGTTTACAATTTAGTGTATTGTCGGGAACAAATCAAAAATAATGGCTAAATCAGGGTATTAAGAATGAAAAAGAATAGTCTTTACACTGAGCAGTTAGATAGATTTTAATGAAACTTTCAAAGACATAAATACAGCCACTTTTCAATTGTCTTCTCCCAGGCTGCATCTTGACGATGTAAGCACACTACACAACAGTGTTATTGGTTAAAAGGGATAGAAAATTTCTAACAGGATATTGAAATAGAAAGTTTCTAACAAAAATAAACTCTAGCATTCCCAAACATTGCTAAAAAAAACCAAACCAAAACAAACCAGAAAAAGGAAAGCAGTGCTTTGCTTTTTCAACTAGGAAGAAATATGGAAAAAAAAGTGCAGTGAAGTCTTGAAAAAGAATGTCTTGAGAAGTGGGACTGACAATGAGCTTTTGACTGACTGCCCAGAGCTGTGACTCTGCCTCTTCTGTTGCTTGGCAACTCCATGTTATCACAAAGAAACTGATATTAAGTTGGAACAGGCTGGATATGGTAATTTACGTGGGAAGATACTCTTGCAGTGGGAAAACCATTTTATTTCTAGTTTCTGTCAGCGTAAGTAGGTTTCACATGATGAACGGTAGTACATCCTCTGCTGGGTGCATTTTACCTAAAAAGGTAAAGAGTGACTCTGCCTTGGAAAGAGGCTGTGCAGAAAAAAAACAAAACCAAAAAAACCCCCACCTTGTTATTCATTAGACCTGCTCCTAGTGTCTACTCAGACATTTCTCCTAGTGGTAGTGACAAAAGCTTGTTTTCATAGTTGGGTGGATTTAGTGCAGATTAGAGAGATGGAAGTCGATCATTATAATTTATACCATCTCATTCCCTAAGAACTCTTGAGATTTGCCTAAGACCTCACTGTCTTATATAAACATCAGATGATCCTCACTTTATCTGAATAGTCCTTTCTTTTGCACTGGTAATAGTTAAGTGCTGGGTTTCAATTGCACTTTATTTCTTCTTTACTGAAAGAAGAGACTGCATGTGCATCAGATACAGAATAATTTGAAGACTGTGATAGAAACTGTCATTCAAGTTTGAATTTGTCTAGTACTGTATGGATGGGAAAGGTGTCTGGGAGAGGTGGCAAGAGTATGTATGTAAACCAAGTAATTCTGTGAAAACTTAGAGCCATAAGAGACATGTAATGCGTAATGATACTTTAACGTTTGTATTTAGGGCTAAGATTTAATTAGAAAAAGAGAAAGCACAGAAGATTCAGGATTTAACGCAAAGCCCTTTTTTCTTAAATATCTGGTTTACTCATAACTCTACTGAACTACTACCACAGTCTCTCTGCATTTCCATCCTGCATAATTTCTAGTAATTTAACACCATCATGCAGACCTACAAGTAAGGAAGTACTTCACATGTCTTCAGGACTCCCTGTTCTGGCTTTGGTCAGCAAAACACTTCCTGGCTCCAGGCTTCTCTGTACTGCAGAGTTAACTTGAAATATAACTCAGTTCATGCTCTTGGCTCAAATCCCAATCATACACAAAAACTTCTGACTTGAGTATATTGATGCTGTTCAGCTGAAGGGATTGGCCTGGACTGTCAGAAAGGCACAGGCAGCAGCTTCAATTAGCATAACTAACACAAGGACTGCTGCCTCAAGGACTTGTCTTCATTGCCAAAAAAGGTGTATTTTTACTGTGGGATAATTAGCCTGATTTAACTATCCTTATTTAAAATCAAGATCTTGATTTCTTTTTTTTACGGGGCAGACCTTGCTTCCCTATTAACTCAGAGTGTCCATTTTTGCTGAGACTAAGCTAACTGAAGAAGAATGAACTGTGCAATGAAAAGAGCCCACAATGTTCTGGGCAGCAAACAGACCCAGAGGCTGCAAGCAAAGTCCTTCTCTGCACTGGGCTGTGGTGGGGAGGTAGCTCCCTTTCTCGCTTCTCAGTTGGCCAGCACAGAATGTATCAGCTTGCATTCTATCTAGCAAACTAATGAGATTGTCTCCTTTTTAATTTACCACATCACATCCAATAAATCAAAAAATGCTCTGGGCTGTTATCTGACTTGGAGGGGAATAATTGTTGTACTGACTCCGGCAGCAAGCCTGGCTTAATTAAAACAGTGTATTTCCCAATAAGGTAGTGACCAATTTTATTTTGAGTGCAACCTAAACCAACTTTACAACAGAATGGAACAGATGAACTTTGCTTTACCGTGAAGCTTTTGAAACTTTTAAACTGAGTTCCCTTGCTGAATCATGGAGATCTGATTTCCTACATCCCCTTACCCTTAAGCAGTTAGTGAATAATTTTACCCACTGTAAATGTTGTCCTCCAAGCTAACTGCTGACAAATACAATCTGTTTCCTAAGCCCTGGCATTAAGGTAACATACAGCTTGCAGGCAGTCTCCTACAGCTTGTGTTCATCGCATTCACAAGCACTGCTGTAGAGTGCTTTCTATGCCAGGCAGCAGCATCCTCTGGTTAGTGGGCCATGCTAGGCTAAGGGCAGCAAAACTGTAGCACCTCCTCTGTGTGGCAAAAAAATACCTCTATGCTTTCTATCATGTGGGGTTGGGTTTGTTTTTGACTTTAGATTGAAAGTGTTCTTTAAAAAGTTGGGTCACTACGACTTCTACTAAGAAAAGAACCACAAACTGCTTCCTATAATATCTATGTTTTCTGTATGCAATGTGTATCACTGATAAGAAAAAATTACTCTTTTTAAAAAAATTCTTGAATTCTGATGAGCATGGAATAAATAAGGGTACAAATGTGAGACATGCAAGAAGTAGTTAGAAGTAAGTAGCCGGCATGGGTGTATACTGACCAAGGCAGTGGTACATTGACCACAGGAGGGAGCAAGGTCTGGGGAGAGATGCTGTGGGTGCCAGCCAAGGCTGGGGATGCCTCCTGTTGTGGCCAAGCGGAGCTCTTCAAGAGCATTGCTGGGAGCCAAGAGTAGTTCCCAGGACCAGGGAGATGCTGAGAGCCACAATTTCCATCTTGCACACCACGCCCTGCATGACCACCTGCAATTAGTTTCATCTAGTCATAGGCTCAGAGACTGTGTTTGAAGGAGGGTGGGACCACCAAGAGTTTTAGCAAGAAGAGAACCTTTGTGTTCCCAGCACTACCTAGGTGTCCCATATAAACCTAGATTGGTCAGTGGGTGCTACTTGCCACTTCCAAGATTTTTGTTTCATGTCTGTAAGACTTTTATGTCATGTCTGTCTCAGATTTGTGATGACTGTAGGACTGAATTTGATAAAAAATTGAACCAGATTCAGAAACAGTGTTACTGGTTCATATTAATGTTATGAAGTTAACTTTCTCAAGTAATTTCTATAGTTATGGCTGCTTGTTGATTTGCAAGGATTGGTTCAGAAATGAACAAGAAAGCAAATTAAAATAGGAAATAATAGGAATAACTCAACTTTGGTTTTATTTGTGGTAATGTTAGCAACTCTGAAAATACAGTTGGTCTCCTTTATTTAAGTAAAAGTCTTAGCAGGGGGAATTACAAGGTGCATGTGTGTTTCCCTCAGGATACAGAACAACAACAGAAGCTGTAGGTGAATAAACAGACATGTTGAGCCAAGGATTTTCTGTAGCTAGAATGCAAAATTAATATACAGGCTGTAGAGTCAAAAAGTGTGGGATTGAGAAGGCAGTAAATTTGAGTTTAAAGTACTAAAACACCAGTAAATCAAGACAACAAAATATTCAAATCTTCTAAATGTTAAAATAACCCCTCCCCATGAACCAAAATATTGGCAGAAACCTTTACCCCCTCCAATAACACTGAGTATGACTCATAGTTTTGTGAATTTTGATGTGTGGTGGCACAGAAACTGTTCTATCTACTACCGACAGATGGTAGGTTTCTTGGTTTTAAAAATATGAAAACAGCTTGATGTCATGTACCTTGGTTTAAAAATAAAGCTCTTTTTATAGCATGTCTCAATTTTGACAACCACACTGTGCTGTAAATATTTGATTCCAAGTATAAGCATATTTAGAAGCCTAAACAAGACTCTTATTTTAGGGGTAGCCTGATCCTCTGAGTTTGTGAAGTCTTCAGCAAGAGGAGTCATAGCTGAACATAATGGCTCTTTGTCTTTAACACCGAAGTTCAGCTTTGAATTTAAAAATGCATTTCCTAGTTTGGTAACCTACTTAAATTTAATTTCAAAAGTGTGTAAACTCAAAATTATCCACCTTTTTTGGTGATGATAAGCATAGAATAAATCTGTAGGAGTGAAATGCAATTGAATATGTAAGTAAAATGATTTCTTCTTAATGTTGCAGAGCACAGATAACTCAAATATATCTATAATTGCTCAGAACAAAAAGTGCTTTGACAATGATATTGTTTGCTCGAAGAATGTTTTCATCACTGTTGGAGACACTGAGATTTATTTTAGTGAACCTTCTGAGAAGCAGGTTAGTTGTTTTCTTTCCTTTTTGGGTTGCCCTTTAAGATAAGCACTGCAAATTTACAGCTCTAAAGGAGCATGTTTTTGGAAGGAGTCTCTCAGTCTGAGTTAATATAGTACAAGTGCTTAGGCCAGGATAAAGCAGCAGGTCCCAGGACACATTTTTTTCCCCCATTGTTTTTTTTCAAGTTCTATTTGTCCTATGAAGAAGATTGCCCAAGAGTTTCAAGGAATTGAAACCTACTGGCGGTTATGAGTTTCTTTCCACTTGGTTTTGAAAAGGGAAACCTTGGTGTTTTGAAAGGGAAACCAAAGTATGAAGCAAACTTGAATGACTGAAAAGATGAAATATCAAAATATTAAACAACAGTTCTACTAATATTATTGATTCACCTATACGCTGAAGTATTCTTCAATATAAACTTTGCTGTTATCTGTTTGTATACCTTGGTAGCATTACTTTAGGAGATCTTAATAAAATATTCATTTGTGGCAGAAAACCCTAGGGGCACAGGAAAACAAATCTAACTATCAGCTCTGGAAGGCTGGATATTATACTGTGATACACTTTCCAGAACAGGACATTACAATTCTATGGGATAAGAAGACAATGATGCATGTTAAAGTTGGACCTCGATGGAAGGTGAGCCAAAATATAAACCGGAGATTTTGTGTAGATTCTCTACATTGCTAATGTGGTCTTTTATTGAATAACTGTGATAGTCTTTTCTTCAAGACTCCCAGTGATATAGCTATTTATCACGGTGTTCAGCTGCTAGCATGTCCCAGGGAAGAAGAGACGGAGAATGCAGCTTCTGAAGAGAAGGCGTGGTTCCTGCATGTATGGTTACTCTATTGCTTGATACACTGCAACTAGGAGATATGCAGGGATTCAGCTCTGACTCAAAGATACTTTGGGGGCTCAAAGGGAGGGGGAGTTTTGAGTTACCCAGTTCACTGTATGTTTTCATAATTGCTAAAGCCAATGGAAAAGAAGCTTCCATATCTAGTGACATGGAAGATGGCAAGTTTGTAGTACAGATTGCATTAGACTGATGATAGAATTGCAACCTGGGATGTAATAGAGGCTTCTGAGATGAACAGATGGAGTCACATCTTAGGTTTAATTTAAAAAGACAAAATACAGGAAAGGATCTAGACAAAAACTTGCATTTAAACAAATGGATATATTGTGACAGGATTCAGTCATGATGCAAGGAAGAATTCAAGGCTCCCTCTTTTGCCAGTTGCTCTTGTCTTTTCTGTTCCTATATCATCATCTACCTTGGTGTCTCTGCAATTCAGTCTTTGGGTGCTGGCAGAGTAACCATATCTGTGCAATTCAGAATTACATCTCTCCTTTGTTCCAAACATAAACACATGTATTAGGATGGGATTTGTTCAGTGAAAGAAAAGAAAGCAGACTAGGCTAGAATGCAGTATCAGATTTTTTGAAGTGTAAGTCAAAGCTATAATGACCATCTAATGTGGTTTTAAACCAAAATTATTATAGGCTTCCGTCCAAATAGCTGTAACATACTTACTTCACCTACAGGTTGATTTATCAGCCACCAATACACATAGAGAAAAAAATTTCTTCTGTTTTTGAGTAAGCTAGCAGGGAGCTGAGGTTGCATTCAGGGACACAAATACTTCCAGTTAGTTCTGTTCCCAATGACTGTTTCTTCTAGAGGCTCCAGTTCAATAAGATGTCTGCAGCAGACTTAAATAAAAAAGAACTCATTAGTGTGAGCCACAACACCCTAAAAATTCAACTGTACTTTTTACTGTTGTGCAGAAATATCTATTTCCCTATATATTTATGTGTGTGTGCATGTATACATAGGTTTTGCAGCAGTAGCGCATACCCAACACAAAAAAGTTGCAGCTGTCTCTTTTATAATTACTATTACAAATGTTCTAGCTATTATGAGCTAAAATTAGAGGCAACAAGTTTTAATGACAACATCTAGTCAGTGTTCACGATCATGAGGTAGTTCACCTGAACTTTTGGCTTTTGGACTGGAAGCACTACTAAGCTTTCAGAAAAAAATATCATTAGACACCAGTCCATTTTCACAGGTGGGCACTANTATACATGGGTTTTGCAGCAGCAGTGCATACCCAACACAAAAAAGTTGCAGCTGTCTCTTTTATAATTACTATTACAAATGTTCTAGCTATTGTGAGCTAAAATTAGAGGCAACAAGTTTTAATGACAACATCTAGTCAGTGTTCACGATCATGAGGTAGTTCACCTGAACTTTTGGCTTTTGGACTGGAAGCACTACTAAGCTTTCAGAAAAAAATATCATTAGACACCAGTCCATTTTCACAGGTGGGCACTAAGAACAAGTTCTAGAAAACAGGAAGAAAACCACTGATTTCTGTTAAAAGATATTTGCAATATAGAACTGCAGGCATAGCAGAGTGTCAGGTATTTTCAAAACATAAGTCAGATTTGCATTCACCCTTTTCACTCAAAAATTTTTGTATTTCGTGTGCGTCATTTGTGCCGGTTTTTGACTGTGAGTTTATGAAAAAGAAATTCTTCTCCTTCAGGGCAAACTGGCAGGCTTGTGTGGAAATTTTGACAAATATACTTCAAATGATCTGACTACATCAAACAACATGGAAGTGAGAAATGCACAGGTGTTTGGAGACAGCTGGATATTAGGACAGGTAAGTCCCATGTCCAATAAAAATTTAGGGAAAAAAGATTATAATTTTAATTTCTAAATGAGCACACTATAAACATATGATATACAGATATTTTCTATATTTGTGGTCACTGTGTAACGGGACATTTTAATTTTTGTGTCTGTAGATGTGAAATGTGTTAATAATGTCTTGTGTCATAACAAACATATCCTGAATTTAAATGAAACCTGTTGCAGTGGGATGGCTGCAANACCAATCTCTTTAGGGCAGGATATGTTTTCCCCTATGTAAGACAATTATAGTTGTCTGGATTTCAGTTTTCTTCAAAGTTAGGTATACTGCTTCTGATATTTTTTAATTCACCCCAATTTTAAAAACAATTGTAATTTCTCTGGGGCTGGAAGCATCATGATACCAAAAGTAAACAGAATTTGAATGCTGGAAAAAAGAGGTCTGGAAAAGAATTTCTTTATGAACACTGAAAATAAAATGAAGATTTATTTTAGTTACATTTTGTAAACAGAGTAAACTGACAAAGCAGAGGTAGTGAAGGGATGGGCAGAAAGGCTCAGAACAGCAACAGGCACAACCCAGTATGGAAACTTGGTTTCTGAGGAGAAGGGAGGAGGAGGCTGTAGAGAGTGGATGACCACAACTCTAGTTTATAACACGAGAGAATAGGCACTTCATGAATTTGTCTTGAGAAGATGTAAAGTTTTATAGCCTTGTGGACCTCCTGAAAAATCATTATTTGTAACGCACTCCCTTTGGATGTCTGTCAGGACCAGTTTTTGATTTGTTCTCTCCCTGACACAGCAGGAAATTGACCAAATATCTCTCACCTCATGAAAGAATGCTTCAGAATAGAGATTTTAAGGCTTCTCTGCCTCAATATCTCAATTTGGATATATTTTATTCTACATAAAACGTTTAAATTTGGTAAGCAAGCAAGGCAAATGTGTAGAATTATACTGCTTATCTAGAAGGTTGTACATAAACAAATGTATAAATACTTTGTATGAAGTGTGTGAATTTTTCTTTTTCAATTTATCAGTTCAGTGGCTCCCTTAAAAAGGTGTATGGTGTTTGCATAGCACATTAACTTGTAGGATGTTATAACTTTTGCTTATGCAGCCCAGACTTTCACCTTACCTTTTGGTGCAGATATATATTTGTAAAATCTCATGTAATCTCTTGATGTCTGTGTCTGCCAGAGCATTCAGCATCTAAGTTCAACCTTGGTCTTGCTGGTAGGCTGTGCTCAGACGGACTTGACACTTCATCTGCTCCTGCAGTAGGCCTTAGGGATTTTTTCAGAACGGACCTTTGGCCTTTGTAGAGGTGTGTCCTGGCCCCTATTTCTGAAAAATCTAAATACTGTAAAGGAGTGTTTGATAGCTGGAGGCCTATCCAGAGCCAGAGAACCCAGCTCTGCTGCTGGGAAGTGTGCTTGTATTAGCACTGTGAAGCATGAGATGCTTCCAGGGCTTCTCTTTCCTGGGAGTGGCTGCACATTCCCTCACAGCAGTGTCTGAGCAGCTGCTCAGGAGGGCAGCATGGGTGGGTTACTGCACTGCAGCTGAGGCTGCTGTGGGACACCCCAGTGATGCCTATGGATTCATCATCACTCCCTCCTGGTGCATTACACCCACCTTCCCTGCTGCACCAAGACAGCGTGGTTTCGGATGAACTTGTGTTCTCTGAGCTGAGTGTCCCTTTCCTGTGTTTTTCTGTTCTTTTGTTTATCTTTTGGAAGAGATCCTTTGAGTGATGTTGTTGTACCTCAGCCATTTTTGAGTTATCATGGTGATCTTTGACTCTATTTTTTTTAATGAGTTGCTCCCTTCCTACCACTGCTTCTTTAGCTGAGCTCACACGGCTAAAGCCATCTGCAGTTTGACTCCATTTAAAGTCTGCAAAACCACCCAGGATGGATTTGGACCGTGTACTTGTTTGTGATGTTACAGTTAGTTGCTCTGGTAATGATTATAATGTGTCACAAAGAAAACATTTTGTCTTTATGCATTGAGCAGACAGCAGGAACATTTTAGTACTTTAGAATGAAACACAAAGATTCTTTTTTGTGCAAATGTTTTCAATTATAACAAGAAATCAGGGAAAGAAGATGAAGAAGATAGCATTTAAATTTTTTGTTTTCTGATTATGCAATATTGAATTATATGATATTGTAGTGTACCTGAGTCTGTGATAAACACAGCTACCTATAAAATATCTGTGGTGTTTTTGCTTGTTTTCAAGTGCAAGAGCCCAAATGAAACACTGAGACCATGTGAAGTACATCAGAGCAAGTTCCCTTATGCCAAAAAGGAATGCTCAATTTTATACAGCGATCTTTTTGCACCTTGTCGCAATGTGGTAAGTTTGTTAAATATCCAAGATATGCCATCATGAAAATAATAAAATTCCAGTAATTAATTTCTTCTTGCCATTACCCTCAGTCTTAATGTGAGGATACAGAGTAAATCCCTGCAAGTATCTCTGTGTGGGTGGGCTGTATTTGTGCAGAGCTCCTTGTTCCTTTCAAGACTGGAATCTAAACTTAATAGTGATAACAGAGTTGTGCGTTAGTCAACTAAATAATCAAGGTTCTATTCTCTT
>VYZQ01050354.1:8966-29576 GCA_013400655.1 Mystacornis crossleyi
ATTTATAAAGTTTGGGCGGTAGATAAAAGGAAACATTTGGGAAAAAACCCACCTATAACCTGTCAGGTTAAATGGAGGGGTGCAAGTGGGATACAAGTTGCTGGCTTGGTTGAATTGCAACCCCTAAATTAAAGAGTTAATTATTATTAAATTATACCATAGTTTTATTAAAAATTAAAGTTCTTATGGTTTCATTTCTTTGTTCAGGTATTTATTCTGTGTGTTACTTTCCAGCTGTAGCATTTGAGCTCTCGGGTTTCCCTGGTTCTGTGAGGTTTGGTCCCTCCTTTAATGGGCTTTTCTCCAGCGTTTCCCTAAATAATCTTGGGGATCATGGAGGGGGCGAGGAAACTCCAGAGAAATTGAAACTGAACTTCACAAGATTTACAAATCCTCCTTTCCTGATCTCCAAACATGCAGCATGTGAGAGCAAAACAACCTCAGCTGCAGGAGCTGGTTCTGATTCCCAGGCTGAAAATCCTGGAATTTTCACCTCCTGTGCATTTCTGTGAAATTTGGGTGATCATCTCCTATTACCCCATTTCCCAAAGCCAGGTCGGAGCAGTGGCAGGGAAGAGCTGAGGCAGCTTTTGGAGAGACCCCTGTCAGCAGATCCTCCTTTTATTTATCCTGGATTTTTTTTTGTTTGGGGGTTTGATTTGGGGTTTTTTGGGGGGGGAGGTGGTGGAGGGAAAAAGAGCTCCTTGGAGGCAGGGATTGGCTGCAGGGAAACAAATGAAAGGAGCTGCCTGAGCTGGGATTGCTGCTTGAGCAGAGCTCTGCTTGTAAATCTGTCAGCACCCTGGGAGTGGTTTGGGGTTTTGTAGTACCCAGTTCTGAGCCTGCCTCGTTTTATCTGTTTTGAGAAATGTAACTCACTGTAAATCTGATGGGGAACATCCAGCTACAACTGTTAGACCAGATTATTTCTTGGTTTCTCAGAAAATTTTTAGTTATTGCTCTGTTAAAGACAAGCTGGATGGAACTGTCCTTCCAGTCTCTACTTGTGGTTTGTATGAACAGGGAGATGATTAAAATGTTTGCTCAGAGATTAAAAAGCATTGGTAGCTTCAGGGGAATAAATTAATTGAGTTTTGCCGGACCGTAATTTTTGGTTTAATGCTTTTTCTGAGGTGTCTGAAGGTGGCTCACCTGTGCAGGAGGATTTCTGCTTGGACAAGGTTAGAGTGACTTATTTAAAACAGAATTAGGATTCCAAAGTGTTTGGATTCTGCATCAGATGAGCTCAGGATTGCGGGAGCATCAGCAAGAAACAGGAAAGGATGGGATGGAGAGGAATGAGGGAAGGCACCAAATCCCAAGGTGTTCCCATCCATGAGGTGTTGCTGGTTTGCAAACAGAGAGAGATGCATAAACCACTCTGAATATCAAGTGGACCAAGTTAAAATTCAAAATCAGGCATGAGAATGCTTTAGCTGTTGGCTTTATGGGGTGTTTTTTAGTTGTATCTAAAAGAACAAATTCCATCCTCGTCGGACTGCTGGCGACTCAAGGACGTGTCAAAATGCACTGTGAGCTTCATATATCACCCTGAACTTAAAGGTGGCAAAGCCAAAGCACTTTCAGGTGATCTGAGCCCCTGATAAAACTCTTATCTCCATTCTTTTGGGGGTTTGTAATCACGCTTCGCTTGTCCCTAGTATTTTGCAAAATAAAGGTAGAAAAATACAGGAGAAATTTATTTTTACAGCGCCTTCTTGACTAAATTAAGTTGCTGTTTCTAGGTCACTGTGGCTAACCTGGTGTTTTAAGTGAGAGCAGTTGATTGTGTGAATTTTCAAATAAACTCAAATGTAGAAAACCCTTTTGTTAGATCAGGTATCTCTAATTCTGGCTGGTGGAGTTGAGATTTTAAATGAAACTTTGGCACACTTATGATAATAAAGCATCATATTCATCTATTTCTGAAAAACACAGCAAACACAAAGTGCTGATTTTCAATGGCAGTAAAATATTTCCAAAACCTTCGGGATTTTTAAAGAAATTTGTATTTTCTCTAACATAAACATTGTTTTTTTTTGTAGGGCGCCAATGCCTCTGCTTTGGAGAAAGAGATTGGTCCTGAGCAGTTCCCTGTGAATGAGCATTATTTTGGCTTGGTCAATGTAAGTGAATTTTCTGTGCTTGAAATGCTGGTTTTTAATTCCTATCCTAATTTGGAGCTCAACAGAATTCTCTGTGAGAACGTGGTATGCACTTCTCCCTTCGATGAGCACGTCTCACTTAGAGTGGGACTGAGCACAGACACCACATCCTGCAGTGTGGTTATTAACCAGGGTATAATTTCATCTGAAACACAGGAAAATAAAGAGTATTTCTTGTAAAGCCTGTGAGAGAACCCTTCCTACTCTGCTACATTTCTAATTCTGAGATTTTAATATTTAGCTGCAAAGTGAGAGCTAAGAAGGCGTGTCCATTGTTCACATGCTGTTGCAGAGAGGATTTTACACTGATGCTGCAGCGCAGGGGAGGTTTTAAAATGAAAATATGTTCCTTTTCTAAAAACACCCCTGTCGTGGGAGGAGTGGAAGGTTTTGTGCGGGAGATGAATGACCTGGACTGGGTGGATAATTCCTGGTGTAGTAATACTCCTTTGGGATTTTTGGCAGCCTGCTGTAGGCCTGAACCCTGCAAAAAGCTGCATTTTTGCATCTGTCAGTTTGTGTGGCTCTGGCCTGGAGCAGAGTTCTCTGCCTGCATTAACTGTGCAGGGAGGATGGTGCTCCTGAGCTGGTTCAGAGCAGCAGTGGTTCTGGGCCATCCCATTTATGATGGGAAAATGTCTCTGTGTCCCGCAGCAGTAGAGGGGAGAAGAGAGAGATCCAGCAGGCAGCAATGGTGCAGCAAAAGGGATTTATTAAATTATTTAACGACTCTTTTATAGACTTTTTACTTCATAGCTAATTGGTCAAGAGATCCGCCACCCTGCTTGGGGTGATTGGCTGAAACCCTAAAACATCCACTGAGAAAATATTTTTCTGCTATACNTAATTATCTGATTCCATAATAAGAATTTTTAAAGTTCTAAATGTAATTTTATACCAGTCTAAATACAGCCTTAAGGGCTTTAACTATCTGACTCCGTAATAAGAATTTTTTAAAGTTCAGTCTCTGCTTGTGGAAGGACCATCTGCCTGACAGTTGACATCATGGTCACCACCAGGAAAATGCAATTTTGGCATAACTCACTAGAAACAGAACTCTGTTTCTGTGTGCTGGTCGTCAAGGTTCTGTTGAAAGCTGGGAGATGCTCCATCTCTTCACACGCCCAATAAGGCCAACTAAATGGTATTTCTTGAGCTCATTAGAGACCCCGTTAATTGACTTCGTGTGTGTTTCTGGCAGTTTATATTTCAGACCCCCAGCTATCCAAACACAGGGAATTCTGCTCCTTAAGTCGGGTGTCGATGGCCGTTCCAAAGCTGCTGAGGTTTGCACCCTTAATGGCACAAATGGAAGGCATCTCCAACTGCAGCAGAAACAGCAGAGCACTGAATGGTGTGGAGAGGAAAAACAGCAGCCTAAAAATAACCAGAGTGATTAGAACCACATCCATTCTCTGTTTGGAAGGGTAAAATATGACTAACGCTGTTGTGCTGCTTTTCTTGCAGCCGGTTTCTTGAGGGTGGTTGTTTCCACGCCGTTGTTCCTCTGAGCTTTTCCCAAAGTTATTTCTGGTTCTTTCACAGTTTGGAATTAATGGGGGCGTTTTAAAGAGGGCGATTTGGTGGCTGCAGCATCAGTCTGTTAAATGTGTGGTTGCACTGCAGGCAGAATCAGGTGTTGAGCTTGTGGGCAGTGAAGGGCAAAACTTGAGGTTGAATGGTTATTTAATTTTTGGATCAGTGAGCTGAACCAACCTGACTCTTAAACTGTGTCTAAAGCCACTGCAGGATATGCAGGAGAAGGAAACAGCCAGTTGAAATAGTTCATATAGCACAAAAGGGATGGAACAGTGGTGGAATTCCAGAATTTCATCTCAGTCTTCATTTTAAGAAGCTCCTGTCTTCAAATAAACCTTCCACCTTGGGGTGCCTATTTTGTGTTGTGTGCCAGTTTATTTAGCACGATGCTTCTTTGTTTTTCTAGGTCACTAACAAGCATGTGAGTGATTGTCTCTCCTAATTCATGTGTTTGTTTAGCTGCCATATTTATTTTCCTCGTGTCAATTAAGTTTCAGCTGTTGTTCCCTGTTGTTTGCATATGGTATAAATCAGTGTTACCGTAGCTGTAATCTGTGATTTTTTTTGAGCTGTGTGAATTAAGCTGTTCATTTGCTGTTTCAGTCAAAGTGATTATTAGCTCGAAACCGTTCTGCTGCAGTAATCACACCAAATTTGGGTGAGCAGTGGCCACGTCTCTGCGCACCACTTCAAAAAAGTCTCTGTTCTCTAGGCAGATTTTTATGCTTTTTTTTGCTGTATATAAAATATTTTCCTCTCTGTGCTCTTGGGATGCAGAACTTCATTACCCGAACATCTGGGGACTGGCAAACCCCAAATTTGCTTCCCTTTTTTGAAGCAGCAGCAGCACAATAAATTGCAGAGCGGCGGCTCTGAAGCCGTGCTGCGTTGCTGGGGGGGATAAGCTGGGATCCTGGTGTCCCTCCTTGCTCAGCCACGGGGAGCTGCCTCTGGGAGGCTTTATCTCTGCTCTGACACTGCCTCCGGGCAGGCCAGATGCAAACCAGCTGCTCCGTGCACTGCCCTGCCTCATGTGCTGCTCAAAAACATTCCATTACGAGCAGGAAGTACTGATTTTATTATTAATTTATGATCTGTTTTGCCCCTGGGATTGGCTCCGTTGGTCAGAGCAGTGCTGATAGTGCCAAGGCTGTGGGTTTGATCTCTGTATGGGCTGTTCACATAAGAGTTGGACTCAGTGATCCTTGGGGGTCCCCTCCAACTCAAAATAGTCTGTGAGATATATATAGATATATTTATTTATTTGTTTAGTGCCCTTGGCACCTCTCCCCAGCAGGCTCTCCCCTCTCAGGACGAGCAGTGCTGCGTCCAGAAATTTCAATTCTGTGATGAGCCCTTAATTACTTCTGCCCTGTATTCCCAGGATCCTGTGACCGTTGCCTGCTCTCCCTTCCCTCGCCGTGACAAGGCTCAGCCTTTCCCCCATTCCAACCGGTATTCCCCAGTAAACGAGCTCCGCCGGGTGACTTCCCCACTTTCAGTGTGACATTCTCAATCAACGCCCTCTTGCTGTGGTTCCTTTTTTTGCCAGCCCTGATCCAAACAAACCCTTTTGTTCTCCTTCTGTTTTTTGACCAGTTCGGCAATACCTGCTACTGCAACTCGGTCTTACAGGCACTTTATTTTTGTCGGCCGTTTCGGGAGAAAGTTTTGGCCTACAAGGTGCAGCCTCGAAAGAAGGAAAGCCTCCTGACCTGCCTCTCTGATCTCTTCAACAGTATTGCCACGCAAAAGAAGAAGGTGGGAGTCATCCCACCCAAGAAATTTATTTCCCGATTGAGGAAAGAAAATGGTAACTGAATAAATGATTTTTTTTTAATGCATTTTTAAGCGTGTAAAATGTTCAATTCGGGTTTCTCACTCCAGTTTAAATTGTGAAGTTTTAACGGGTTGCTTGAAGATTTTTGTGGTGTGAAGTTTGCCACCTCTGTGCTTGTCCTGTGAGCTTGGCCTCGTCTCAGTGGCTGCGTTTCTGGACTTGCACGTGTGCAGATATTCCACACTGGCATCCTGTTCCCTGGGGGAACAAGTCAGCACGCTCCAGGCCATTGCTCCAGGCTGTCATGAACTCCTGGAGGAGACTCAGCCACTCACAGCCTGTTCTCTTGCCTTTGTGGTGGGATAAATTCCTTGGGATCAGAACCGGTGGTTATTTCCCAGGGTTGTTTGGTGAGGAAAAGCTCTGGCTGTTGGTTCTTCCTCTCTGCTTGAACTTGAAAAGATAACAAACTTCCAGTAGGGGATTTTTGCCCCTTGGTGCTGGGCTTAATGAACTCGTGGCCCAAGGCAACACTTCTGAATTTCTTTATCTCCCTCCCTCTCCAAAGAAAAGAAGAAAAAGCTATAAAAAACCCCAAACCAATCATGGTTTCCTTCAGTTCTGAGAAATGCCCAAACTGAGCTTCCTTCATGGTGTTTTTCATGAAAACACCTTGTTTTTGTTTCTTGCAACCTGAGGATAACCACTGAGAGAACACCCAAGTGCAATTCTTCCCGAGCTCACCAGAGCTGTGTAACAGGGGAGAGGAGGGAAGGGAAAAAACCACAGTGACCCGGTGCTGGGGATTGCCTGTCCTTGTTCATTCTCCTCCCTCTCTTCCTTTCCAGAATTATTTGACAATTACATGCAGCAGGACGCGCACGAATTCCTAAACTACCTACTGAACACTATTGCTGACTTACTCCAGGAGGAGAAAAAGCAGGAGAAGCAGAATGGGAAGCTCCAGAATGGCAGCATCGAGAGCGAGGAAGGAGACAAGCCTGATCTGACGTGGGTCCATGAAATCTTCCAAGGAACACTAACCAATGAAACCAGATGTCTTAACTGTGAGGCTGTACGTGCACAACCAAACCACACCTCTTAGCTTTCTCCCAGCTTCTGGATTGTTTTTTCCCTAACGCTGAGCACCCTTTTTCATTTATTAGGGTAGATGCAATTGCACTGTCTCTGTTAAAATATGGAGCGTAGCCTATTTTAGGACTGTGTCAGCTCTATGTTCAAAGCAATGCTCATTAAGGTATGTTGCCCAGAAAAAGCCCAGTGTTTCCCCTGTTCCTCCTCCCTGTTTCCATCGAGGCAGCTGCACCTGGCTGATCCCAGCTGCCTTTTTGTCTCCATGTAATTCCCTGTGTTAGTGATTGGAGAGTTTTTGGTGTGTTCCTACGTGAGAGTTGCTCTTAATTGAACTCTGGGATGAACTGAGTTGCTCGAACTGGAGTTTTGTGCTTGGTGCTGGTCCTTGGCCACTCTATTTGAGAGCAAAATAAAAAAGTGCCGTGGAATCTAGAATTAGAGCCACACCACCTTCAGACCAGGGATTTGTAGTTAGTCATATGCTCTATTTAATGGTGCTAAAAAAAAAAATAAATGAAAACCCAGGTGGGGAGAGAAATAAAAAAACCAAGAAGTGATTACAACAGAAAAGACTGCTCTTGGCATTTAAAATCTAAAGTTATGGCTATGTGCTGAGGAGAAGCTCTAAAAATGACATTAATAGGATTCTGTCTCAAGGATTTTGCAGTGAAATACGACTGTTGCACAAATGGAAAGATGGTTTTCCTCCCTGCTAACCCATTTAATTGAAGAGCCATCTGCCTGTTTCTGCCTTGCCTCTGAGTATTGACTGTTACACCCTGAAATGCAGCAGAAAGCTGGATCAGGCTGCAGAGGAAATGGGATGTGGTTAAAGCTTCTCCAGCGAGAGCTCTGAGTGGTTAAAACTTGGGTTTGCCAGTGAAATAATCAGATGTCTGGAAGTCTCAAGGGTTTTTGTGTCTTTCATGATGTTTCATGAGAAAGGGTTTGGGGTTTTGTGCTTTTTTTCCCCCTTGGGTTTTTGGTTTTGTTTTGTTGTTGTTGATTTTTTTTTTTTAATGCTCCTCTTCAGATTTTAACACCACATCAGATGATTTAATCAGTTTTAGTTTACCTCAAGAAAAGACCTCTGTGTGTGCGTGTACATTTCTTTTTAATCACATTGCAGCGTTCCAGAAATGGTTAAAAGAAATCTGCCAGCTCTCAATTGTTACCAAATATCTCTTCTTATTATTTTTCTTTCAAGGTTAGTAGCAAAGATGAGGACTTTCTGGACCTCTCGGTTGATGTGGAACAAAATACATCAATTACACATTGTCTAAGGTAAACAGAATTCTTGGGGAATGGAAAAAAACACCTGCCCTGGTCAGAAGGAAAGAGCCTGGATTAATTGTTCTCTCGTGCAACAGTTGTAGGCTTTGACAAGTGGTAAAATATTGTGAGTTTTGGGAGGTTTCTTAGTGGGTTTTAGTAGTTAATGAGTACTAGTGGTGGCTAAGATTGATTTTCACTTTCTTCTTATGGGGATTTGAATTTGTGGCATCACACAGTCAAACTTTATCAAAAATAAACACGCTGTGTTGGGTTTCACGATAAATTCGTGATTATTTTAATATTCCTACTGAATTTCAGTTGCCTGGCCCTGATGTTTAGGGCCAGTTTTGTTTTTCCTGATAGGCATTTGCTCCGTGTGTTTGTCTGCTGGATCCAAGGCTTATCAGCTGCTTGGATATTTTATTTGCATACAGCATCTGGCTATTTAATAGCTGATAATGGATCTGTAATTGCTGGGAGCTGAAGGATAATCCAGACTTTGCTACTTAATGGCTGTACTTAATTTCTGCCACTAAAGAAAACACGGAATGGCAACTGATGGGAACAAAACCCTATCACCTTACTGCTCTTTATTACCTTTCCTATCCAGAAAATAGGCAGTTAATACTTGAGGGTGTGAATTCCAGATTTTTCCAGCTGAGCACTGTTGCTGCATCCCAGGAGCGACACAAATTCGCCTCAAATGGCTCTGGGAGCACCACGAATGAAAGGAGCTTCATCCTCTGGGTGTTGTTTGGGGTTTGTTTGTTTGTTTGTTTTTTTTCAGCATTATCAGCAGTAGCTTTTACCTGGATGCTCTGGAATATATCCCTGCTTATGCCACTCTCTGATTTCCACAGGGGATTTAGTAACACTGAAACTCTGTGCAGTGAATACAAATACTACTGCGAGCAGTGCCGCAGCAAACAGGAGGCACAGAAGAGGTAAGGGCCAAATATTCGGGCTGAGGGAGATGTTCTCTTAAAATTTCGGGCCAAACACACCTGGTGAATTCAGGGAAAAAAAGAAAAAGTGAGATTGTCCAGGTCTGTGTTTGGTGTGAAGGAAAAGTGGAGAGACCACGTAACTTCATGGCAGCCTCATCGTGAGGAGGTTAATTCTGTGTTTTCTCCCAGAAGGGTTTCTATCTGGTGCTTCCAGACATCCACGTTTTCCCCAGTTAGCATTAATCAGCTTAAAGCCACTGGAAAGTGTCCCACCTGCTTTGTCTGTGAGCACTGGATGCAAAAATTCTTATTTCTCCCCTCGGACTCGCTCACAGCCAGAGCAGCAACACGGATTTATTCCAGCTCTTTCTTCCCACTGATGGCTGCAAAGCTGATGCTGTCCTGCCGTTGTCCTGCCATCCCCACGTCAGTTGTGCTGTCAATAATTCAGAATAAATATTGCCTGTTCTCCCTAAGCGAGGAAAACCAGCATTTGAAACGTTTTACCAAGATTTTGCCAGCTTTTTACGACGCTTCTCCGTAACAAAGCCATCCTCGAGCAGCTCTTTGCCTGGGCTGCCCTGCTAATCCTTCCCTTTGCTCCCTCCCGTTTTTTGTGCCGCAGGATGAGGGTGAAAAAGCTGCCCATGATCCTGGCCCTGCACTTGAAGAGGTTCAAATACATGGACCAGCTGCACCGCTACACCAAGCTCTCCTACAGGGTGGTGTTCCCCCTGGAGCTGCGGCTCTTCAACACCTCGGGCGACGCCACCAACCCCGACAGGATGTACGACCTGGTGGCCGTGGTGGTGCACTGTGGCAGGTACTTGGGCACATTCCCTGCTTTTCCTGGGAATTCTAAAGGAATCTGGCCTCCCCGAGCTGTTTGGTCGCACCTGCTTGGCAGTGCCAGCAGCGTTCCGAGCCGCTTGGCTGGAAGAAATTTTATATTTTTTTTTTACAAAATTTCCGTCGTGTTTTTTTTGCTGTTTCAAATTTTACTTGCGAGTTTTGCTGTTTTAGATTTTGCTTTGTGGGCTAAGAGTCGTCCTTTTAGCAGTGCTTAGTGGCACTTCAGACAAGTTTTTTCTTTGAGCTGTAGCAAAGAACAATCTCTAAAAAACCCCAAAACAACAAAACCCCCCTGCCCCTAACCCTGCTTTCCAGGAAATCTACGTGGAATAAAAACAAATCGTGGAAGAACACCTACTAAAATAAAATTAAATTCTGCTTTTCATGTTGCTGTTGCCTAAACCCTTGAAGTTTCTTTAGAAGCTGGTGCCATCATGTGGAATAAACTGTGCACTGCTGGGTTTTTAAAATATTCTTATTTTCTTCATTAAATTTTGATTTTAGCAGTTTCGGTTCTGGTTTTAAAAGAAAAGAGGAAAAGCTTTTAGGCATTTTAGGAAAAAAAGCCCTCATGGAAGGGGGAAAAATATTTACAGCTGCCTTCAGGAAGTGTGAGTTTTAAAGTAATCTGTTATTACAGCACATAAATGTTTTGAAATACCTTTGTAAGGAGAAAATTGCTAATAATGCTTAGATTTAGTATAAATAAGCTTCATATAGTTCTGTGAGATTTTTGTTGTGGTGCAGTTAGAGTATTCATTGAATTTTTTTTATTTTAGGGTCTCATGCAATGCATTTTCTTGGGTACTTTTTAATTTGCCATACCTGTGCCCACACTTATATCTTTGGGTAATGGTGATTAATAATTCAGCTTATTAAACAGTTTTGCTTTTTTCTTCTCAAACCTTTTCTCCTGTGTGGGGCGTTTAGGATTCCTGTAACTCAACCTTCTCTCAGTTCTTACTGGGAACTCACCAAAGGTTTGAGATAAATGAGATTTTCTAAATATTTTGAGTTCTCAGAATTTGGTTGAAATATTTTGCACTTAAGAGTTTTACTTTTTATTTCGTTGCCCTAAACAAAGGAGTTCCATTCTGTGCTGGATATTGTGTTTATCAATAATTCTGGAGGGACTGGAGACTTTTTTTTTGCCTCAAACTGGTACAAATATTGGGTTTTTAAAGCCTTATGTTGATCCTAAGGAAATGTAAAGCTAGGAGAGGGAATATTTTTTCCCACTGTATCCCTGGGCTGTTTTCTCAGGATTTGAGGTCAGTAAATTGTAATTTTCCATCCATGTGGTTCATTACCTCAAACCAGTCCCTTCCCAGGGCAGCCTGCCTGCCTTTTACTCTTGGAATTAGGTCACTTTGTTGGCCCTTCCCTTCCAGGTAAATCTTTGGGATGTGGGCAGTGGGATTGGACTGGAAACTTCCACCAGAAGAGTGGGAAGAGCACTCACAGAAGGGTCTGGCTGTGGTCAGCCACAGGTTAAACCACACTGAGAATTCAAGGAGTTCCTCCTGTGCAGTGAAATATTTCAGATCTGATTTAATTCAAAACTTTACAGTGGTCAAAATACTCAGCACGTGGTGAATGCAACAAAACAGAGATTGCAGTAACTAATTCTGATTTTGGTTTTTAAAATCTATGAGTGATTATATGAAATATTTATGGAACGGTGTCTTTCGAATATTTTGTATTTTCAAGCAGCCACGAGCGACGTTTTAATCGAAGCAATTTGGTAAAAAAATCTAAAAACCTGGGAAGTGGGAGCTGGGCCAGGCAGAGCTGGGTCCTGGCGAGGGAAATGACTCCTGGATAATAAATTCTCAATCCCTTTTCCCTGCAGTGGCCCAAACCGTGGGCATTACATCACCATCGTGAAGAGCCACGGCTTCTGGCTGCTGTTTGATGATGACATTGTAGAGGTGGGTAAGGAACTCTCAAAAACTCCGATTTCAGCCCATTTTTAGGCTCCTTTCCATTGCTAACTTGCATTTCATTGCTGCACTTAAGAGCTTCTCATTTTGCTTTGGTCAGTTTTCACCAACAAATTGTAGGAAAAAAAAATTATTTTTAGGGATGACGTCGAAACAGCTCAAGCAAATTTTTCCTTTTCTGCCAACATATCTGTAAAGGCTAATAGCCACAATATTTATACGTCCACGTATTTCACATAATTATTAAACAAATACCAAACAGTAGAACAAATGGCACAGCAGAGCTGCTTTTTGTAAAGATGAAAATGTTTGTTTGTCTCAGAGATCCCATGGTCAAGGCCTGATTAAGTGTCTAAACAGCAAAAGCCATGCTTGTGTTGAAATAAAAACGTGGAACATTCCCCATTTTTAGTTTTTTTTCAATCTTTGCATAGCTTTGAGCATCAGGGGTGGCTTCCCAGGGTGTGCATGGTGTCAGTAATTCCCTTTCTCCCATTTTTACATTTTTGGGGTCATTTTCCTTTGTTTCTGTCACGGGCCAAGCACAGACTCGTGCCACCTAATTTTGGAAATAGTGTTCACCTCAGCACTTTAAAATGCAAATGTTCTCTCTCTTTTCCATCTGAGAGATGAGCTTCACATTTTAAAAGCTGTAAAACAACCCTCCTCTTATTCTGTAGTTGTTTTCTACCAGTCACTTCCATGTTGTATCTTCACTTCTAGGGCAAAACCAAATTTCTGTTTATCTGCAAACACTGGTGACACTTTTATAGATGTGCCAAAAATGACTTTTAAATAAGTGCTGTCTGTTATTGGGCAGTATATCCAAGGAGCTGTCATGTAGTTCCTCTCTCCTGGAAAAAACCCACATTTTTTTCCTTTATGTTGCTTTCCTGTCTTTAATCGTGGCTTCCTATTTTTCTTTTTTCCAAGTTCATCTTTTTTTATCGAATTGATTTAAAATGCTGTAAAAATCAAGCTCTTTGGAGGGTTGACATTCTAGGTGTGGCTACCTAACAAAACAGACCCGAGAAGGGGAGTGCAAAGCCTTGTTCACAGCTTCTGCAGCTGAAAGCCCAGGAAAAGGCTTTTCCCCCCAAAACACAAAAAGCTTCGTTGCATTTTTTGGCAAGCGATGGGAATGAACAGCTCCAGACTGAAAAGAGGAAGGAGTTTGTCCTCATTACCCACTCAGTGTCAGCGGTGAGGAAGGCAGATTTATTTAGGATTTCATTGGAGGGCTGACTCTCAGTTAAACTGGAGATTGGCGATCACCAAACATCCTGCAGCATGTGTGGGAAAGCAGCAAATCCAGGGGGCCAAATCAGTCCCAGGGGGACCCTGAGCCGAGCAAAACGAATTGAGAAACCTGAGTCAGTGAGCTCTGGCTAATTGGACAAATTGACATTTGTCACCAGAGCAGCCAGGGGATGCATCCCAGTGCCAGTGTTCACCTGGAAAAATCCCCCGTGGGGCTCTCCAGGCCGAGGGGAGGCACAGAACGGCTTCGCTTAGAGGAGAACTCAGAGATGGGAATGCTGGGGATGGGATTCCGGAATTGGATTTGGCTTGGAGAGCCAGAATAGATGTCTGCAAACGAGCAAAGGGTGTTTAATCTCAGTTAACAAGGAACAGTTTTTAATGCTGGGTGAGGCTGCAGCATCCCAAAAGTTGTAGCTTTAGAGTAACAACCATTCCCCTAAAGCTACAAGTGGGTAAAGCTGTGTGTGGTCAGCTTAGGATGGGAAGAATAGAATCTACATAATCCCCTTTCAGTTCCCCTCTCTTTTCTGTGGATAGTGAAATTAAAGGAGGAAGTCAGTTTTGCGGCGCTGAAACTAAAAATATCTCTGGCATGAATTAATGTGGATCAAACGTTTGAGCTGCATTCAGAATGAGTAGTGGAAATGGGCTTGATTGCATGGCAAGTGAGTTGGCACTTAAAATAAAACGTGTTTGACTTGTCTGCTAAATATATTGCAGGAGCTGAGGCGTGTTCTGTCGGTGTATTTCTGGTGAGACGTGGCTCTCGCAGGCCGTAGTAGCGTTCTGTTAATAAAGGGTGTGAAAATGCACCAGCCTCAGGAGGGGATTTCAGCTCCCCCTCGCTCCTTGAGTGGAGAAAAGACAAACCATCTCTTTGGGGTGGTTCCCCTCTGTGTTTTTGTAACAGAAGTTGTTCAACAAAACTCGTGGAGGGAGAATTTCCACGGTTGATGCGTCTGCTGAAAATTCCCGTCTGGTTTTCCTCGTGCTGGGCAGAGGCTGGTCCCAGCTCGCTGCTGCTGGGCAGTGCCACGTGGTGCTGCTGAGCTGGTGGTGGTGCCAAAATCTGGTCGGGGAGCAGGGATTGCTCCAGATGGGTTGTGCAGCTGAGGAGGCTCCTGCTGGAGGCACAGCAGGGCCCCTTTCTTGTTGAAAAAATAAAAGATTGAAAAGATTGAAAAGATTAAGATTAAAAGATTGAAAAGATTGCAAAGATTGAAAAAAATATATTTCAGGTGTAAGCACAGGTTGGTCTGTGCTCCTTCTGAGCGGGGCAGGTGTTCAACCCAGAGCTTCTTGCTTTGAAAACATTTCTTTGCTTCCTTTTAAATAATAAATTCATACTTCGAATAAATAAATTCAACTTTATTCCTTGGGAATAAAAGGGAATTTGAGGCTTATCTCCTCAGCAAGTTCAGGCTCCCTCTGCCTCTCATTTAGAGTCCTAGAGGTATTTACAAGCTCCATCCCAGCACAGGTGCCTGGGAATGTTCTATTCCAGTCTCTGGACTGCAGGATCCCACTCGCTGATGGGAAGCCAGTTGTGCTCAGGAGCTGGATCAGGACATGTGGAACTTGCATCTTTAGAAACCCTCTGAAATGCCCTCCAGTTGCTGGTGGGAGTATGGGAGCAAAGCAGCTTTCCTGCACAGAGGTCACGACTTGAAATATAAGCAGATTTTAATTCAATTAGTACAGCAAATCATCATTTTTCTTGAAACACAAACCCTGTGATAATACTCCAGTAGGCTTTGCCAGCAGATCCCAAGGAAGGAAAGCTCTCTGATGACCAAAGATCATAATTAGGTGAGATCCACAGAACTCAGGTAGCACTTGCAGGACTTCTCTCCTTCAAAGAGTCACAATAATTTTGAAATCTGGAGTTATTTTAGCTGAGTTTTCGATCTCCACAACATGTGCTTGGAGCTGTGCAAAACCCTTCTTGCCTGATTAGTGACTGCTTTATTTTAATTTTAAAATAATTTCATTATGAAATACTCGGCCAAGGTACCATCAGTCTGAGAAAAGCAAATATAAAAATGTCATGTGGTCCTTTAAGGATCCATTTTCATGGATCACTTGTTTTGTAGTCCAGCTTAAGAGTGCACCCCTTCTGAGAAGTTCATTATTTCATCCTGATTTCCTGGTTTTTTTCAACAGTCAGCAAGTTATTAAGTGGGAAAAACTGTTTTGTTGGATTGAATGATGTTGAAGTGTCGCTGTGTCAACGCTGCTTGGCTTTCCAGATCACCTCCAAGAGCTGGCAATAATGGTCCATCTGGGAAAAGGCTTTTAGGGTGGTGCTGTGATTGAAGCTAATTAAAACTTCCCTTAATTTCCAGAAAATCGACGCCCAGGCCATTGAAGAATTCTATGGGTTGACATCAGACATTTCCAAAAACTCCGAATCTGGATATATTCTCTTCTACCAGTCCAGGGACTGAGACGAGAGACCCAAAATGGACACAAGGACAAAGGGATCAAGCCGTGTCCGAGCGGAACGTGTTTGTGCCAGCAGAGCAGTTCCTCGGTGTTGCTGTAGGACCAGGACAGACCCAGGGGGGAGGAGAGAGGCCCCTCCCTGCCCTTTTTTGGAGGATTAGTGCTGAACTGCCCTAACAAGAAGAGCTTTCGTTCCAGTTTTCTTTCTGGGCTTTATTTTTTTTTTTTTTTAACCTGCTATCTTCCAAAATCTGTGTTACCTCTACTTGAAACCCGGCTGCTTGTTTGTTCATGAACTCGAGACGAGATTTCAAAGTAGCATTGTAGGATTTTTACCATTTAAAATTGGCCTGAGGCTATACCTTGGTTTTTGCCATCGTTTTTCTGTATTTTAGCAGAATGATTTCAATATTCAGTGTCAGCTGAAGGCATATTTTAGGATATGAGCAGCAGCTGGTTGCTGGATATTTTTGGTGACTCAGACTTGAGAAGCAGTACAAAGCTAAGACATATTGGAAATGTCAAGTCTGTAATTTTTATAAAGAAAAAAGCAGACAAACCCCTCTCTGCTGCATTGTAAACCTCCCCATTCTGCATTAACTTGGGTTTGGACGACACTAACGGCACTGCTGCTTTCTGCACTCTGATTTGTGCTGTTCTGTTTCTCCTGCAGAAGGCAGAGAACTGTTTCCATGGCCGGCCTCTCCTGCTGTGCCTTTTCCTTGGGGAGCAGCAGTTTTGCCTCCAGGCCCCCTTGCTGCAGGTTCCAGGGGAGCAGAGCAGCCCTGGCCTGTCAGAGACCATCTCTGCCGTAGAAAAGTTGGGAGTTCCAGCCTTTCTTGGAGCTGTTGCATAAACCAAAAGTGCCCTCATTCTGAAGCAGGACCCGTTCCACGTTTCACTCAATTCCGAGCAAACTGATGCCAGTTGCGTTTTGAATCTATGCTAATCCACAGAGACAGCACTAATTGGGAAGGGTTAACCATGGGAAGGGGTGTTTAGGGAACTAATCCAGGAGTTCTGAGTCTTCAAGGTAAGGAATGGGTGAGAAGGAAAACCACCCAAGCCACCAGACAGTACCTGCTCAGTGTTCCAGTCGGTGGTGGTGGTGATGTTCGTCTCCCTCTGGGAACCATAACACCCCCGAAAATGCTTCTGATTGTTTGACCTCTCTAGGCCTTGCTTCCCAGGGGGAAATTGTTGGTCTTTTGAAGACTGAAATGAAGCAATTATTATCCGTTACTGTGTATATATTATAACCTCAAGGATAAGTAGGAAGAAAAGACTTAAGGAAGCTTGGGAGGAATCTCAGAAATTGTGCGAGTTTCTTTTGGAGAAGCCCTGTGGCTGTGCCAAAGCTTGTCCCAGCTGGCTCCGGCCTCCCAGTGGGAAGGAGTTCTGCTGTCCTCACCTGCTGGGTCCCTGAGCTGTGTGTCCTCAGTGTGGCTGCTCCCAGCACAGCCCCTCATCTGTCCCCAGTGCTCGTTGTTCTTGAGGATCTTTAACTTATGCAATTCTTGTGCTGGATATTCAATATTTTACCAAAACACTGTCCTCAGGAAAGCAGCATTTCACAGTTCCTCGTGCTGCCTGTGTCTGTTCCTTCCTCTCATGACCACAGAGATGATGTTTAGCAATTAACTCCTGCCTTCAAAATGCAAATGAACCGTTGCCATTGTATTCCAGCTGGGTGCAGCTTCCGTTCTCCTGGCGCATAAAATATGGACGTTGGGTTTTTTTAATTATTTTTTATTATACAGAGTACTGTCATTTTAAGAGACGCATTCAACAGCAGCAAACGTTCTTGTCATCTTGTTCCTGTTGTGTGACAATTGTCCCTGGCTAAGAGTCTTCTCCCCTTCTCCACACACAAGCTGTGAGTCCTCTCCTGGTGATGCCGCCAGAAGATTGTCATCACTGAGTCTTGCAAAAAATGAAAAAATAAAAACAGAGCACTGAGTTAAAAATAATCTAAACAGTAAATACAAAAAGTAATGTAGTACACTAGACATGTATTTTGTATATCTGGTGATACCTTTTTACAAATAAAATAACCTGACTGAGAGATGATATTGAAAGAGATATACTATAGATTAAAAACTGTTCAAAGTGCACTTTTGCTACAGATTTATAAGGAGACTAAAAGGAATTAAATGGGAAGAGAAGGGCATGATGTTACTTCTGTATAATAAAGGACCCCACCTGTCTCCAATAAAGGTCATTATGATCAAACCCAAAGGCTTTTCCGTGAGTGTCGCTCCAAGGCAAAATTTCAGTCCTCAGCTTCTCCCACCCTGAGGGATCCTGGCCCTGCTGGATCTGCATCCCTGTAACCTGTGCAAAGTGGGTCAGAGCAGGAGAATTTAATAATTCAGTGTCGGAGATTGTAACTGCTGTGCTGGGAGAGCAGGGAGGGGGTACCCGGGGCCTCTCCCTGCCCCTGTCCCAGTGCTGCTGTCCCTCCATCCCTCCACTCCCCCTGGAGCTCTGCTGCTGCCTGTCCCTGGAATTTCTGCTCCCTTTCCCCTCCCCTGTGTTGGACTCCCTCAGCCTTTGTTGCAAATATCATCTGACTGATCTGGAACAGAGACATTTAAAAGCAAAAATAGGAGCTGTGCTTGGAGCTGTTGAGGTTCATGGCAGGACAGGTCTTCCTTTCTGTGTGGTTCACTGCAGTTCACCTTTGCACAGGGAAAATGGGGTCAGCGGCTGCTCCCGTGGGTAGGAATTTATGGGAATTTAATGCAGTGGGAGCAAGGGAGATTGGAAGATGGCAGCTGCTCTGTAGAACCACGCTGCAAATCCCAAATACTGCCTGGTCCTCGTGCTGCTGGGTCACACCTTAGCGATAAATAAATTTTATTCACTGAAGCTGATTTGAATGCGAGCTGGACTTGCAGGAAGAACATTCCCTGGGAATAGCTTCACTGGGAGAACACAGCCAAAGTCAGAAGGGCTGAAAGCAAAGTGCTTTGAGTGCCAGCAGGGCAGGACTGGTGCTGGGATTTGGGAGCTGGGATTTGGGAGCTGAGTTTGTCGCTGCAGCTCTTCCCCACAGGCTGCACTGGAGCCAGGGTGGAGACCGGCCCGTGGTTGTTATTTCTCGATGAAATAATATTTTGCTTCAGATTCCACGGATCCTGCAGCGTTTGTGGAGAGCTGTGCCCTCCGGCCCGCAGCACAGAGGTGCTTTCTGACCTGCTGGGGGTGCTCAGCGTGTTCTGGTTACCAGCAGGAGCTTTTACAGTCCCCGTGCCAGCTCCGTTTAGGGGACACTCAAAACAAATCCCGTTTGATTGGTACCAGAAAGAAAATAGACTGACAGAGGCCCCTGAGACAAGTCAGACCTTCCCACTGTGGCATTTAGCAAAAGGAAACAATCCCTGAAACGTCCTTAATTCCCAGCATGTAAAGTCCTGCTGGCGTTGGCTCTGGCTGCACTAATGAACCTCGGGGCTGCTTCTGCCCTGCTTCCCTCCTGCTCCTGCAAACCCAGGCCTGGCTGCGGAACTTTTGTGGTCCCAGAGCAGAATCCGGGTGGGATGAGATGTCTGGGAGTCAGAGCTCGGGGCAGGGAAGGTGAGAAACGACGCAGTGGCAGTGGGGTGGTGCCAGGGCCATCCTGTCCTTCTGTTCTGCAGGGAACTGCGACGACGGGAAATGGTTTGGTCTTTACACATCATTTGTGTCGGAATGATGAGGCCTCGAAGTGACACGGGGACAGTTTAGATGGGATATTGGGAAGGAATTCCTCGCTGTGAGGGTGGGCAGGCCCTGGCACAGGGTGCCCAGAGCAGCTGTGGCTGCCCCTGGATCCCTGGCAGTGCCCAAGGCCAGGTTGGACATTGGGGCTTGGAGCAGCCTGGGACAGTGGGAGGTGTCCCTGTCCCTGCCCATGGCAGGGGATGGATTGGGATGATCCTTTAAATCCATTCCAATCCCTTCCCTCCCTGCCGGTGCTTGTTGGGATCTGCTGGAGCGTGGGGGATGTTTCTGCACCCGGCAGGAGAGAGAAAGCTGGGAAGGGAAGGATGAATTAATTCCACAGCAGCAGCAGCAGCCGCAGCCCGTTAAATACTTGAGTTGCTAATAATGAGCACATTGAGTGGCTGTCAGGTGTTTTAAATGCTCCTAAATACAAATAACAAACAAATAAAAAGCACGGCAGTGGTTGCAACATTTCAGCTTGTGTAAAATCAATTAAAAATATTCAAATAGTCCCAGCTGGGNAGGACAGGGTGGGATGGGATGGGACGGGATGGGACGGGATGGGATGGGACGGGAGGGGACAGGACGGGACGGGACGGGATGGGATGGGATGAGACGCCCCAAAGGAAGGGGAATCCCATCTGTCAGTGCTGCTGTGCAGGACCAGCTGTGTCCAGAGGCACTTGGGACCACAGGGTTGGTATCTTGGAGATCTTTGTGGGAGAGACCCCAGTCAAAGCCAGCAGGGAAAATATGTTCAGCCAGGAATCTGACGTTGGTGTCAACACAGATTTCAGACCTGGTGAGACCTCCTTGTCTGGAGTCCTTTGCATCCCACACGGTTTGGGTCTGTTGGTCCTTTCAGGTGATTGGAAATGCCCTGGATATTGTGGAAGCATCAGCTGCACAGCAGTGTCCTTGCAGGTTGTGGGGACTCCTTGGGGACTGTGGCAGGTGGGAAGTTCAATCTCTGCATCCCAGAGAGTCCCTGGATGGTGAAGGCGCCCCTTTCCCATCACCTGGCCAGGCTGAGGTAAAATATTTCAGTATTTTGCTCCATCAGGAGACTGCTCCAGGTCCCTTTGCTCCCACCCTCAAACCCTCAGCTCCTCCTCAGCAAATTCCCAGGGAATTGCAGGAGGCAGCACGTGGGGGCGATGAGGAAAAAGGGTTATTCTTGGCCATCCTTACAGAGTCCTCTTTTTTTGTTGTTTTTTCTTTTTTTTGAATGTTAAACTGTTCATTTTCAGATTTTGAGTCACAATATTTCTCCAAGCGAAAGGCCGCGAGTCTGGAAAAAATCCAGTTTGTTCCTTCAGGATTCTCTGCCATCATTTCAGCCCAAAAGAGCCAAAGCAGAGCTGGGACCTGCTGCTGATGGGGGTGGAGGGACAGCCCCGACACCTCCGGGGTGCCGAGGGGGCTCATCTCCTTCCAGAGCCTCCTGCCAGGTGCTCAGGGTGTCCCCTGGCATGTGGGGACAAGTGTGGGTTGGGAAGGGGCATTAAGGGATGTCTGAAGCCACCAGACAGAAGGAAATGAAATCACTTTCATTAACTCACCCCTGGGGAGTAGTAAAGTGAAAAAAAATGAAGATT
>VYZQ01050364.1:0-15545 GCA_013400655.1 Mystacornis crossleyi
GTTTGTTTGTTTGTTTTTTACAGCTCTGATTACATGCTTTGCAATGCTATGACCTATATTCAAGGTAAAACTTGTGATAAATACTTTCTTTGAAGAGAGAGGAACAACTATGTTTTTGAAGAGATTAAGGCCTGTCAGGCAGCAATCCTCATTTCAATTAGGCATCAAAATACAAATCATCCAGACTTCAAAGTATGTCAAGGTGAGAGTAGAAAGGACTTTAATATATTCTGCCATTAAGTTGAAATCCTTGAGCACTTTAATTGTTCTTGGTTAGTTACGCTGTCTAGGAATGGTGTGGGGGTAAGTCACAGTTGTGCAAGGAAGCCCTTCAAAGATATTTTTAGTCCCAGGATTTCGGGGGCTGGAGGAGGGATTTGCTTACCTGGATGCTTGGGAAACTTTGCTGACTTTGAAAGGGTGAATGACAGAGCTTGGGCAGTGGCAAGACTGAAGTATTTTTAAAATTTCTGCTTGAAGAGATTAGCTATGGTTTTATGAAATGTAAATGAAATTTCTACTCTTCATTCTCTTTTTCTTGTATCTCCTTCTGACTTCTCAAGGAAACAGTAACAAAAAAATTGGGGGTGAGAACCAGAAAAAAACCCAGCTTGTCTCTGTTGAAACCTGTACCCTGTACAAGGTCATAGCTGTTTATGTAACAAATCTCACAGGATTCAAAAAATGTCCTTGGTGTTGTCTTGTGCAATTTTTCAGAGTTGTTTATGGAGTCTCAGCACTACTTGGCACCAGAAATTGTAGCCATACACTGTAACTGTACATTGTGCGCCTCTTTGTACTCAGTTTGGATGATCACGCTTTGTAGATATGACATAGAAGCTTAATGAAAAAATAGCAAAAATGCGAATTACACATCTATCTTGTTTAAAAAAATTTAATTATGTTAGCACATAGACTTTGCACTAGAAAAAATTCTGTAGCTAGAGAAACTCTTTAAATGTCTGTGTTCTTGAGAGGTGGACCTTACGTGAAGAGCATATGCTGCCACCTCACATCACCCCCTTCCCGAGGGAGCCAAGCAGCTAGTGAGGTCCCCATGGCTGGCAGATCTCCGTGGGCCCCATGGGGCTGGGGCTCTTTATGCAAGGCAGATCTGGGAATTGCTCTTGGGAGTTGCTAGGCCTTGATAACCCAGCAGAGGTGGGAAGGGCTACAAACAGGAAGACAGAAGCAAAGAAACAACCTCCTGCATCATGCAGGCTGCTGCTGAATCACTGTTTATGCTTTTTCCATACCTGGTGACCACACGATGCGTGGAAATAGGGTACTTCTATTTTAAGTTCTTACCTTTTAAGTTCTGTGATGGGAGCAGTTTCTTGCCTACACAGGGAAAGTATTTCAGAGTTGTGGCACAGTAATGATTCCCGATTTCTTCCCTTCCTAAAATCATCTGCAGGAGGAGAGGGTTGGGAAGAACTGCTTGCTCTGTGTAGTAGTACGGGATCCCCAAGTGCCTTGGAGTTGCCACTCCAGTCGATGCCATCCAGCCATGGTCCAGCCCCACTGCCTTTCTGGCAGCAGAATTGCACCTGCCAAATTTTATTCCGTATTCTCTTGGCTTCCTTTACCCTCTCCTTAGAGCTTATTTGGTACCTAAATATGATTTATCAACTATTGCTGCAGGACCACAGCGTTTTAGTTTGTTCCTGTCAGTTTTTAATCATCTGTGGTTTATTTTGCCCATGTTGATGCTAGTGGAGCAATATTGAGCTCTGTCAGCAGAGGAGAAGGTCCCAAGATGAAACCAGCACATTTATGTTGGCAGGAATTGTGTGTTGGCTGTTATCTGCTACTGCATTAATTGTGCTGTGAAAACAGGCACCACTTTTGAGGTAATTTAGGTGTAAACTACCTATATGAGCTGGAATGTTGAGGTGAGGCAAAGCAGTGACTCATCGATAGCAAAAAAAGACTGTTTTTACTGGGGACAAGATCTGGTTTATTTTGTTAATGCTGCAGGAAGCCAGTGGTTGCTGGTGGAACATTGCAGTGAAAACAAGGCTTTCTCATTCTAGTGCATTGGGATTGACAATGGCATTTTGGGAAGAGAAGAAATAAAAAGTGCTCTGCTTTTAAATGGCTCTGTCATTCATGTGGCAGCAGCTTTGTGACACTGTCTGTCCTCAGCTGCTGCAACTTCAGAAGTTGAGATTCCCCAGAGCTGATGAGATTATTTGACTCAGTGATATTTGTTAGAAGATGCATTATTCCCTCCATGGTATCCTCCTGGTGCACAGGGTGTTGGTCCCTGCCACCAGAAAGCCTGGGAGTGGGTGCTGCTGCTGCTCAAATGAGTAAAGTTGTGCGTACAGTGACAGCAAACTGGTCCAAGTGCTGTGTCCCATGTAAAGAAGTGTGACAAAAGACTTGTCAGGATTCTGCCTTAAAATCCTGTGTCCAAAACCTTAATGCTGTACTTGGCACCCATGTGGTTCTTCCAACTGCCCTCTTTGATTTGCTCTCAGGAGAAGGTGGCAGGGGAAGTGCTGCTGCTCTTGAATACTGGGTGAAGTTTGGCATCGGCTGGGTGGGAATTGTGCCTTTGACATGAAGGTCTCTGTAGCTTTGGTTTCTGGAAAGTCTGGATGCTAAACTGCCATGTCCCAGCAGGTCTCATGTCTTAAACCATTTGCGGCAGATGCTGTGGCAGCCTTGCTTTACTTAGGTAGCTTATTCCGAATCTCAATATCCAGAAATTAGTGTTTCCTCCAAATCCAGATCCATTTCTTAAATAACCATTTATTGTGCTGTGAGAGTTTGGTCTGGCCAGCGAGAATGACTTAGTGATTCTGGTACTCAGTCTGGCTCAGTGATGCCTGATGTCTTTTGGCTACTTTGCTGCCCTTTGTCATTACAGAGCCTTGGCACCCACACCCAGGAGAGTGTGGTGTCCTTGTGAAACCCTTGCTGGTCCAGTTTCTGTCCTTATTTCAGGGATATCAGGAATGAAGCAGTTGCTTGCATCACTGCAGAGTAATTTTCTGACTCTGGAGCCATACATAGAGCTGCAGCATGTTCATTCCTCACTGCACACATAGCCCCAGCTTTTCCTGGTGTGAAGAGCCTGCTGAATTGTTTTAAAATGTCACAGCAGGAAGGAGCTTTATTTCTCGTACTCGATCATTTATGTCAGCCCAACTTGTGAGCTGTTTGCCACAAGCACACAAGCGGGTGTCAATACGTTGGCTTTACATGGACCTGTTTTCTGTGTGTTTGTGGCTGCCCTGTGGAGGAGCATAACCAGCCAGTGCTGGAAAACTCCTGGGGCAAAAGAGGGAAGAGAGGGAAGAGGAGAGCCCAGGAGAGGTGGGGGGAAGGTGCTCATCTTGAAGCAGAAACACCATTTGCTTCTGCTTCACCTCCCTACAAAGAGAAAAGGAGGGCCTTTGGACTGTGCAAGGACACTTCCCCCAGGAGGTGGGAATAAGGTAGAGCAAGGGTTACCCAAGAGTAGCTGCTTAGAAACAGATCCATGGTACCTCTTAGTTTTGGCGGGAGAAATGCTGAAGGTCTGGGCGCTTAATGTCCTTTTTCTCTGGACCTCAAACTGAAAGGCAAATATTTTGTCCCCAAAGGTGTTTAAAGCTAAGCCTCACATGGCTGAAACGATGTGAAGGAGCCGCAGCTCTCCCAAGGCTTAAATTTTCAGGATTATTCAGAGATTTGCAAATTAGAAAGGTGCTGAAACCAGTTGCCTTGAGCTTCAGTGGAAAAGCATTTGATGGTATGTGGCATCTTGCATATTAGTTCCTCGGCACTATCCCCTGTTGGTGGTACTTTTCCATCACTGATGCTGTCTGTGGCCAGAGCTCTCTGCTTGGCTCATAGCCACACTCTTATTTAAGGCACAGAGAAACCAAGGCAAGGGGAAGAGAGGCTGAGCACAACCTGTGCAGAGTAGGTGCTCCCAAAGCAGTGTTGACTGCCAGCTCTTTTTTCACTGTGCCCAGGGAGATGCCAGTGACTGTGCCAGGGATGCTCCAGTGCTCGGCATGGGGATGGGGTACAGGATGTCTCGTCAGACACCTGAGCAGATGGCTTGGAGGTCAATACCTCGTTAGAGCAAAGCCATGTGCCTGCCTTGCCTCTCTGTTCTCTAATTGCTGCCTCGGTGCTTCCTACCTGCATCCAGTAAGCAAGCTGCCGGGTAGTTAATTATTCCTCTGGTCTGTGTGCTGTATTATAGTCCATTCTGTCAATACTAATTGTTTTATAGAAATATGGAGTACCTCTTCCCCATTCCTCCAAGGACTTTGAGATACAATGTGGGCTTTAATGATATTCTTCCTTCTGTCCACTGTGAGCAGGAAAATATCTCCCATTTTCAATGGGCACTTAGGACTTTCTGTTGGAGAGCCAAGAGCACTCTGCTTTTGGGGTCTATTCCTGTGCCTTTCCAAAAAAAAGCTCTTTCCTTGCCTGGTACGTTTGGTGCTGTGTATTTATAACTAATCAATTGCAACCCAAGATCAGAGCAATGATTATCATTTGTCCTGATGAATTCAGGAAATCCTTCCTTACATTATTCCCTTCCTGGGTGAAATTTTTTCTTGCTTTTCAACCTTTGGTTTAATAAATAGGTGCAAAAGCGTAAGTAACTTAAGCAGTGGTTTTAGGTGGGCATCTACTGAGAGTGCACACAGTAGAATGTAAAGATAGAACATAAGGAAAATTCTCCCTTTCAGTCATGAAAATTGTCAGCTCTTGGCATTCAGTTGTATCTCCATGTACTTGCACTGAACCAGGCGGTCAAGGGGGGGCAATCACTGGTGATGGCTCTTTGCAGGGGGATTTATAATTTTGAATGTGTTTTTATTGTTCTGAAATAAACACCAGATAAATCCACATTCCTTCATAATTAAAGAAAAGTAAATTTAAATGTACCCCACGTGTGTTGAGCTTCAGGTGTGTTTGTAGTGACTAATGTTTTGGGGCTGTGCTCTGGTTCTCTTTGCCTTACTGGAGGTTTTGCTGTTAGCTTTTATTGTTAGTGGTGTTGCACAGAGCAGGATGAATTCCCAGGTGAGCACGTGCTATCTGTCATGCAGAGATGAAACAGGAGAGAAGGTAAGAGCTCGCTGCCTGGCTGTGGGAAAGGCCCTGCCACTGGGATGCTCCAGACCTGATCCTTACTGCTTTGTGTACCAACAATGTCCTGCAGAAGCCTCAAAAATGAGATATAGGTGTGCCTGAGGGTGCTGGTGTGATTTTAATAGAGATGGGGATGGTTTGTTGACAGAAGGATGGATGGCAGAGTCCTGTTCCCCAGTGAGGTGTGGAGGATGAGAAGTGTTTTAGCCCTTCATGAAATGGCACCTTCTGCTTGGCACGTGCCTCTGTTGCTCAGCACAGCTGCAGATGCACGTCCTGGTGCTCAGATCAGTGCTTCATCTGCTGTCAGCTGGGTACACTGGGCAAAAGGAGGATGGCTGGATGCAAGGGCTGATGGTATTCCTCTGTCTTCCATGGGGATTTACAGAGCAGACCATACTTAATTGGACTTGCTTTCATACTTAATTAGGGTCACTTTCAGAAAACAGTGCAACTTCTGGTGCTATCAACACTTTTCAGTGGTGAACATGGGAGGGCAAGCAGCATGGAGGTATTGCAGACCCACAGGGCCAGAAATACTCAGACTGAGAGGTGGGAATGCTGATCCATGAGCTGAATGGTGCAGAATGACTGCTGGCTACTCCCAGAGGCATGGCACAGTGATGGACTGCTGGACATGCTCAGTGCATCCTTGTCAGGCTGAGGAATCCTTGTTGAAGGTCTGAAACTGTTGTACGCAGGTTGAAATTACATGGCTGTCAGTGCAAGCCATGAACTGGGAGGTGACACAGCTTTTCCTCTGGAGGAGAGTTTTTTTGCATATTGTGTGGGATTTGTGGGATTTATAAACAAAACTTACTCCTGTACAGGCTGAATCTTTCCTGTATTCTATTAAAATATGGGGGTACAGGAGGCAGAAATCAGCCTTTTAGATTTAATCTGTCTTCTTCATCTGTGTTGAGCTCTGAGGGTGTCTGTGACCAGAGATTTGTTGTTTGGCTTGGAGTTCCTGTACAAAGCCTTTCTGTCTCAGCTGAGCATTCTCAGTGCTTTCTCTGCTGTTCTTCTCTGCAAACATTCAGCAAAGTTTGATGTGCTGCTGATGTCATCTGCAGGAAGTTCTATTCTGTGGCTTTAAAATGCATCCCAATTTCAAACCTGCTCTGTTGGTCTTAAGAAAGCCTATGCTGGTGCCCTTGCTGTCATATCACCCAGGCTTGTGGAAGGTTGCATGTTAACTGGTCTCCGAAAACAGTTTCCTGGTTCTCAGTCATTAATGTGATTATGGTTACACTGGGGAATAGAAGCATGAGAAGCCACATTGTTGAATTAAAGGTCAAGTTCAGTTGATTTTTAATCCTTTGACAGCAGCAGCCTCCTGTCTTTTACACCTGCAACTTCATGTGTGTCTGCCAAGGCATAGGCAGAAGCTTAGAGACTGAGTACCAGGTAGGCTAGGCTTTGCTTCTGGAATTTTTCTGGGGAGAAGAGGCAGTAACATCTTGGCTCCTAGTTGTTTTTTTAAGACAAGAGCCTGGTGCTGCTGTTGCTGAGTGGGATCCAATGCTGCTGCTTTGTGCCTGTCGTCAGTGGGAGCTGGGGACCCCAGTGCTGTGTGCAGCTGGATTCGGGGTGGGAGGGATGGCACCTTGCTGTGTGAGACCAGCACCTGGAAACCCACAGGCTTCAGCGGGAGTGGGGCCAGTTTCCAGGCTGTGCCTGGTTGGGGCCTGTGGCATGAGGACATACGTTTTGGGAGGGTGTGGGATCCCGTGTTCCAGGGTGAGTGGGCTCCCACATACGTACCCAGGGATGTGCAGCAGCTTGGGATGTCTCTGATGATGTTTGTCATCTTAATATTCATCTCCTATGTTTGCAAATTTTGGCATGAGCTACAGATTCTTCTGTAAGTGTTTTGGGGCAATTTCCTTTAGTTCCTGATTAAAATGCATGTGTTTTTCCTCATTTAAAAATATCATCTGTATCAAAAAGCTAATGATCACAATACCTGGCTTCCTTTTCCCCAACAAAGGTGACAGCAGTGATATAAATCATTATGTTGCTGATTGTAAAATTGCTACCTTCAGGCATGTCTTTATTTTAGGGCTGGATTTTTTGGCTGCCACAATTTACAAGAGAAAGACAGTTATAAATTTCCTCCTTTTAATATGTAGTTTTGACAACTCTCAAGTCTCTTTATTATGTCAAGCTGCTTTGGCTGCCAGGCTGGAAAAAGCAGAAGAATTAAGTGCCTTCCCCCCTCCCCTNGTAAGATCAAGTCATAAAGATTTCCTGGTGGGCTTTTGCATTGCTCTGCAGTTGTGGTCCTTGCTGCAGTAGACAGTGAATGTCCTTTCCTCGGGCCTTTTTTTTTGTCTGATTTGAGCCTCAGTTACCTTCCTCTGGTTCCTGGCGTGGTTGTTGTGGGACCACAAACCTTCCCAGCACTAAAGTGCAGCAGCTCCAATGTGTGCAGAGTCCTGCTGAGAATTTGGATTTTAGTTGCTAGTTTTTGAAGTGAAATCTTAAAGGGATTTTAATGCAGCATCATATGGAAACACCAAGGATTGTTTGTTTTGTTGGTGGGTTAGGTTTTTTTTTTAATTTTAGGCAGGTTTTTTTCCTCTCACCTCTGTGGGGAGATGTAAATGCCTGTCTAGAAAAGTCAGGAGCTGCAGAGACTATCAGAAATGCCACCACCAGCTGACCACTTCCCAAATGGCTGAGCTTTGTGCTTGGTGAATGACGACAGCAAACCCTATGAAGGGTATGGCTTGTATTTAATTCTGCATTACAATCCCTTTAATCTAGGATTATATCCAGTTGTTTTCTTTATGCAGGGTGTATGCTGGCAGATAAAAGCAATAACAGCTGGGAGGAGAAAACTTGCTTCAAAAAGGGGCTGAAAACCTTGAGTATTTGCAGGTGCTTTTATCAGAGGCATAAACCTATCTGACAAAAACTGTCCAGGCAGGTGCAGGGGCTGACAGGACCCTCCAGCTCTGATAGATTAAGACCCTGGGAAGGCAACTGGTTGAAAATGAAACAGTAATTGCTTTCCCCTCACTGAATGAAATCTTCTCTGAGGCGATTACACAGATTAAAGCTTCCCACTGCAATGTACCAGAATAAATATAGCTTGTGCCACTTGCGGGGGCTGCTGCGGAGCAGCATCAGCTGCAGGATGCCTCTTGCGAGAGGCAGGGCAGCTGGAGTGAAGGGTAGAAATCCTGTAAAAATAGGGCTGGAAGGACCTAAGGCTATCTGAATATCTTCCTCTCTTAGAGCTGGATTGAGCATTCCCAGGTTGTTCCTGGTGGCACTTGTCCAGCTGGTCCTTCTGGGGATGTGGGGACTTGAGTTCCTGGACCAGCTCCTCCTGTGTAGCTGCACCCTTACTGTGACAGGGCTTTTTCTCCAGTATTCAGCCTGGCTTCCTTGCTGTAACACATACTTTTAATTTCTTGTGGATGTGAGTGGGAATGAGGTTGGGTTTTTTTTTTTCCCCCGCAGATTTTTCCATACTTTGAGGAGTCTTGTCCTCAAAGCTTTGTCGAGGGAGCTCTTTGTTTCTTACAGTCCTGCTCTGGGCTCACATTTGTTGCCTTGCTCCTGCTCTCCTCTCAGGGGCTCCTGGTACAAGGTACAAGGGAGAATTTGCCATGTGTATACAAAATCGTTTTCCTTGTTTATCACAGCATGATTTAACTACCTGGTGATGTTTGATTAGATTGCATGCTATATAATTTCAAGTACAGTGTGTGTGTGGTAGTTGCATAACAAAAAAGTCTCTGAGTGCAGGAGTCATACATGTGAGAGTCGTGGAGATCCTTTTCCACTCTAATTAGCTTCTTTCCAGAAGAAAAGAGAAGAGCATCAAAAATGCAATTCACTTCAGTGTGTAGTAGAAGATGAAGCCTGGTGTGGGCTGGGGCAGTGCCACATGATGGAGCATCATCCTGGGTTGTACAGAGCTGTGTCTCTTCCCTGCAGTAGTGTGCTCCTCTGAAGAATCTGGCTTTTCCTAAGGCGTTTGGCAAACCTGAAGGGGGTCAAGTGCAGGTAGGTGGGAGGGGTTGCTGTCTCTCTCCTCTGTGCCCAGACCCTCTTGGCACAAGCTTGGGCTCCCCTTCCGGAGCTCAGCATCAGTCCCTGCCCAAGGGACACAGACTTGTGTCCTTGGCACAGCCCTGTGAAGGGGACTACTCCTGGCTCTCATGGCTTACCGTGTGAAATTATCCAAGTTACGAGTACCTTGGGGCTAGGCCTTGTAGGGTTTTCTGCTATTTTCTTTCTGCACCGGATGGTACAGAGAGACCACGAGACTCAGGTTATCATCACAAAAGCAGGCCCCGGAGCTAACCTGGGTGTGAATGGGACAAGGCAGGTGCTTGGGTAGCACAGGCTTCCACAGAGGCTTCTGCAGAGGCATTTGCAACCAAAGGGATTTGAGTGAGTTGTGGGTGAGTACTCAGAAGTGCTTTGAATTGTGATGGTGATTGTGGCACCTTCACCTCCTATCAAATGAATCAGCAGGAAAGAAGTCTTTCTCTGGCCCAGGGCTAGTCAGTTTAATTAAAGGTCTGTTGCTCCTGCCAGCAGATCAGGCAGAATTTGAGGTAGTCAGCTAAGTTGGTTGCTTAAATGATGTAATGTTGTTATGCCTATTTTTCCTCGAGTCTAAATTTCTGTGGCGTAAGTAACAGGATGAAATGTTCTATTGCTGTCTGCGGAGAGCTGTTGAGAAATGAGTGGTGGAGGTGGTGGGTAGGCACTTAAAACTGGCAGGGGATCTGCTGTGAGACGTGATGGTTTTGCTGCAAATTGTAAGGGCCAAGGCTGTGCCAGTGACTTTCCTCAGGTGGCACACAGGGGAGATGGCCACCACCAGCTCAGGACCTGCTTATTAAACTGTTTTGAAGAAAATAGCCTTGACATCTAGCTTATCCACTCTCAGGGGGTTGTGATTTGTATCTAGTTTTTTCTCTAATTAATAAAAATCTATTTTTATATCTTGGGGATGAATTTTCTCTAGGCCTTTGCTTATCCAAAAAACCCTTTGCTTATCCAAAAAATGACTTGAGTGATGGTTTTAATGATGGATTTTCTCTCTGTCTGAACTGCTGGAACCTAATGGGGACCAAAACAACACCTTTAAATTTCAAGTCCCTGTTCTTCCATACATGTAGTTTTCTCATGGACCACCTTTTGTTTCATGTTATATCATCTTCTGATCCCAAGCCTTTGTTTTTCCAAACCTATACTTTCTTGTGAACTATCTTATGTGTCCACTGGGGATAGAAATGCTTTCCTGTGCCCTGTACCAAGAGCCTTGGTGGTTGTTGGCAGTAACTGTTCATGGAATAGCTGCAAGAAATGCTGCAGTGTCCACCACTGGTTCCTTCAAGCTTGCTCCTTAGGATGGTGACCAACCACCACATGGACCATGGAGCAGGGTTTGGCTGATGCCATTGCTGGCACCTCACTGGCCATTTGTGCTGCTCCGGCTCCAGTGCCTCATCCCAGCTGCGATCCAGCCCTTCTTTGGAGCCTGAACTCTGGGTCTTTTCTCATGCTCACAGCCATGATCATTTGCTTGGTACAGCTGCTTGGACTGACTTAATGCAGTTCTGTATTCATCAACGGCAGTCATCAAGACTGGAGGCTTTTTGGCTTCTTGGCTGCTGCTTCTGTCAGTAGTTTCTATAACTACTAATACTACTAGTGTTCCGTAACACTAATGGAAATCACACTCTGGCATCAGCAGCATAGCACCCCCTGTGCTGTGTTCTGCTCTCTGACAGGAGTGGAATTGTGGAGGTAATTCCTTCTGCATCACACAGAGATTTTACTGCAAGAGGTCTTGCTGTCACTTCATATGTGCCATGCCAGCCTCATGTTCTGTTATTTTTTTTCTTGGGAAGAGCCTGTAAAGCTGAGGAGTGTGGTGGGAGTTAATGCTCATTCTCAGGCACCAAGAGAAGAAAAAAGTCATCTTCTTTTGAATTACAGCCTTTGACACAGTGCTTCAGAGGCTTTCCCTGTGGCCCTCTGTAACTACAGGGTACATCGCTCTCTCTTCAGCAGCAGCCCCTGAGCAGGGAATGCAGTCTTTGTCACCCACTCAAATGTCAGCCCATAGGCAAAGAGGATTTGTGCACAGCTTCGCAGAGGGCTCAGCTACCAGCCCCATTCAGAAATCTCCTTGGTCTACCAAACAGGCTGATGGTTGCCTTGCTCTTACTTGCTCATGTTGTGCAGGCTCTCGGTTGCTCAAGATAAGCATCTTTATTCTATCATGTTCTTGCTGCATGAGTCTGCTGTTAGCCTGCAATGTGGCAAAGGCTTCTGTCTCTTTGTTGTTTTTTTTTTCTGATGCTATCTTTGGTTTCCTTGCTTCTCCGTTGTACCAGGATGAATTGGTATTTGTTTATGCTTGTTTAAATCACATTTCTGTAAAAAATGTCTAAGGAATTAATTGCAAAGCTCAAAAATAGTACATGGTTTGTAAAGAAGTAGTCACAGTTCAAACGATTAAAGGAAATAAAAATTTCTATCTGCCACCTAAATTTAAGGGAAGCTTTAGTATATCCTGGGAGATAGCATCAGAGAGAAAAGTGAGATTGCAAAGACAGACATCAGCCAGAAGGAGTATCTTGTGCCCAATAGTTCTGCATTCAGGCTTGGGGAACTTTGCTCCTGATAAAGACTTGGGCTTTTGAGTCAGTGAAAGTGGAAGTATCTTCTCCAGGACTGGAGCTGATGGGCAGGGATGCTGAAGTTTGCAAGTGACTTCTGTTGCCAGCTTCCCTGGCATTTTTTTTCCAGTATTTCCTAGGGGGGAGGATTTTATTGCTGATTTTGTTTGCTACACCATGCATAATGTCCGACTTTCTGAGCCCACAGCCAGGGTTTCAGCTGGAACCTGGCAGCTTTCTCTGCTGCGTGGGTCAAGCCAAGTGCTGAAACCTGGCTGGAAATGAGTTGGAGGTGGAACAGAGTTTCCCACCAGTTAATCCTTCTCTTGTTAGTGTGGGCAGGATATTTGTCCACTCAAGAAACCGTTGTGTATAGGTCTCTGAAGTTTGGAAATTGCAGACAAGGAGGGGCTGGGTGGTGAAGTAACATTGGCATCACTGGAGAAAGCCCTGCCAAGGGGAATGGGCTTGTTCATGCTACTTTCTGGCATTTCCCCTTTGTGCATGCCCCAGCCTGGCCCAGCTTTCTGGACAAAACCTGCTTGGTCACAGTTCAGCCTGGTCCCCTCTTCTTCATGAGGTTTTGAGGCCATAGGAACAGCATGAGCCAGCGCAGCTGGTGCTGTGGGTTTGGCATCCCCTGCCTTCACCTGCACACCCTGCGGGTTCCCTGCTCCCTGCCCATCTCCCAGCATTCCTACTCCTTCATCCAGCTGCCAGGGAAGCTTGCTGCTGATATCCCAGAGGGCTGGGAAAGCATTTGTCTCTGAGACAGCTGTCAATCACGGCCGCCTCTTCTGGAGCAGGCTGTGTGGGCCCCTTCTGCAGTGTGTGTCATGCCAAGGGAGAGGCCATCGCTGGCTGTGCTGGCGCTGGCCCTGGCTCAGCAGTCAGCACCAGCAGCAAAACTCCAAGCTCCTTTCACTCAAATGTTTTGGGGCATTTTCCAGTAAGAGAGTGGATTCCCATGTCCTCAGTTCTGCAGCTTTTATTTAAGAAATATTTAAGATTAGTGTTTTTCTTTTCAGTTTCTGTGGGTACCAGTTATCTCTAATTCTTCAGTGTAGGCTGAGACTTCTAATAGGAATGTTTGAGTTAAAAAAAAAAAAAAGGCGATCCACACTGTAGGCTGAGGTGAGCTGGAGTCGCTGGGATTGTCTGTGCATGTACAGCATAGCGTGGGATCAGAGTAACATGGAGTACTGTGGCCCCGCTGCCACCAAGCTCTGGGATCTGCCACCTGCACAGACCTGCTTCCAGGATATAGCCAGCTCCTCACACTTACTGGGAGGAGGAAAATGAGAGTAGTGATTCAATGCAGTGTGTGCTCATTTGGGGAGCTTATGTTCCCCCTTTTTGTGGATTTTACTGTTATGGTTTCAGTGATCTCTTCCAGGGCTCCTAGAAGCAGAAGGGAAGCTCCAGGATAGAGAATGCTTTAGGCAAATGCTAGCACAGCTGCCTTTTATGAAGAATAATTTTGTCTTTTTCTCTTTCTATATGCCCATGTGTTTTTCTGCTCCTACAAACACTGCCCTGAAATTATGCTTCAGTTCTGCAGTAGCTTTGCTGCTTTTTGTGGGGGGGTTTCAACTTGTACTGTTAATGTGCAGACAAACTCATTACCAGACGTAGCAACATGCAATTCTTCCCTCCTGCCCTTTGGGACTGTGTTCTGCTCCCTCTGTGCACAGCCTACTCTCCTCCCTCCTCTTGGGCTTTGTCAGCCACCATAAGGTAGTGTAAGACACATAGGAAATCTGGATTTTGAGCTTGGACAACATATTCTGGGGGTGTGTTGAAGAGGATATTTACTCCATCTGTTACATCCTCTTCTGCTTCAGGTCACTGTTCTTGTAACATCAGCTTGCAATTCTTCTGCACAACCCACAGCAAATGAGGAGCAGAGACAGCTCATCTAATGGGAAGAGGACAGCAGGAGGCTCTGACCCTCCCAGCAGAAATGCACAGAGCTCATCACTCACTCAAAGCCTTTAAAATTATTCTGCCTCAAGCCCAAAGAAGAAAAATGAATCTTTCTTCTTTTTGACAGAGCCTGCAATATACTACACTTCACAGGAATCCTTAAAACAGCTTTCCTGGCTTAAATTAGAGAGCTTTTAGTGTGTAGGCATGTGTTTTTGGAAAGGATTTTTATGTAGGGCCATATACAACTGCTGTGTTGAAAATTACCAGACTTTAGAGAGTTAATGTATAATAGTGGTACCAAACTTACTCTTTTGGGTTTTTTAGGAAAGCTGGATGTTTTGAACTACTATCTCCAACTTTTGGCCAAAAAAAAAAGCCCCCCAGGCCATCAGAGGCACAAACAAAGGCTTTTTTTAGGTGGTTTGTTTTGGTTTTTTTTACATCCAGCTCACCCATACTGTGTCTCCAGGCTGATGGGAAGGTGGTTGGACCAGAACAGAGCTGGCTTCATTTGCTTCCTGTGCCCACGAGCCAACAGCAAAGATCTGTGCAGTTGGGTGCTGCTGCTGGGACTTGGTGGCTGGTGCTGGGTCACAGCAAGCAGCTTTGGGGGGATGTTCTTTTAGCTTTAATTAAACTTGGCAGAGGGTGAAAGGCAAAAGACAAGCCAGCATGCTGGCCAGAGGCACCAAGGGCAAAGGGCTAGTCGCTCAGAGAGCCAGGAGGTCCCTCTTGCCTCTGCCAGGTGCTCCCAGGGATTCAATCATATGTTGGTTGTGGCATTGCTACTTTCATTCCACCGGTGGGATTTGCTTGGGGAAGGTCCCGGTGCCAAGCTGCGCTCAGCTCGGATGCCTTACCCCTGTCCTTCCACCAGTTCCCTAGGAGATCTCCCTGGGTTACAAGGCTTGGACTGATCACTGCAGACTCCAGAGCCTGTCAGCCAGCAAATGGCCTTTTCCTTATCTTGAACACCATGATTGAACTTCATGCCTTATTCTATGCAAGCAGCTAATTGTCCCTTTGCAGATGCTGGTGTGGGCCCTGCCCACTCCGCACACAGGCTGTGTGTACCGTGACTGCCCTAGCTGGGTTTCATTTATGTTTACAGCCCAAAGCTGAGAAAAGGTCAGTGCTTCCTCCAGCCTCCCCTGCCAAGCCAATGTGCTCCAAGCCTGGAAATCTGAGCACTTGCTTGTGCAAAGCCACCCTTGGTGGTATGTCCCTATGGGGCTCTTGTCCTATCTCTGTGATGCCTCAGATAATATGCAAGATTTGCACCCTTGTTTTCAGCCTCCTGACAGAAACTGGGTCCAAAGACTGGGGCTGTGGGAAACAAATTGGATAATTTTAACAGTGCCTTTCCTTAAACAATAGTAAATCACCCCAGTGGAATGATGTTATTGCAGATGAATTTCCCCGATGTCTTTGAAGGAGCAGACAGGCATTCTCAGCTATTCCAGGTATGTACCAGCCATCCTGTGAAAGCATATTCCGATGTCTCTGCCTAGTGGTGAGCGTGGAAAGTTGAAATGCTCGGTTTTCTTGCAGTAGTTTGTTGCCTCAGAACAAATTACCTTTTACTAAACTTTCTCTTCCCAGCTCTGAACAACATGCCCTTGTAAAATCTGATATTACTCACTTTAGCAGGAAATGTGAGGTGGAGGAGGAGGTGCACTACAGTTTCACACCTTTTCTCTTGTTTTTCTATCTAGAAACAAATTCTGTTCTGGCTTGACTGATTGATTGAACCTTTTTCAAGTGCTGTGTGAAGGAGACAGCTTCTCTTTTACTGGATCAGAGATGCATTTGGCTCTTCCACAGATTTTCTTGAAATCTGAAGGG